>JAQIXP010005408.1:0-10476 GCA_034700285.1 Proteroiulus fuscus | reverse complement strand
TTTTTTTTGGGCATTGCTTCGTTTTTGGTATTGGCGCCCACCCTTAATAAAATGGCCCCCCCCCCCCCAAAAAAAAGAAATTCCTGGATCCGCCACTGTTATAAACATGGTATAAGTTTATCACAAATGTAAGAACTATATATGTTTAAACCTTGTCATATTTCCTATAAGTTATTTCAGGAAAAAATATGTAAATAGCTTAAAAATATTATATATATATTTTCCTTAATTAAAAAAATCAAATAATTTAAAAAAAAAAGATTAATGTATTTGCAGCACATCATCGAGTCATATAAAATAAGATTTTAGCATATCAATACAAGGCTAATGTATAACGTTATTACTAACAACAAATAAATTAAGTTTTGCATTTCTATATGGCACCTGTTCTATATCTTTACAATATTTATTTTTATTTATGATGTGCAAATCTCACCAGCTGTATATGAAAGGAAGCATGCATGACCTACTATTTGAATTCAATTGCCTTTTCGCGTATTTATGTTAGCTTGTTATTCCCCTTCTTTAATGTGTTATACACATCCCACCTTCATTATGCACTCGTTTTTCTCAAAAAAAGTTTATTAAAAGTTTTTAATTACTGTGGCTTGCCTGATTTCAAACTTACTGACTATTTTCAGCATTAATGTCTAGATGAAGTGAATTTATGCTGTGAAAACCTCTTAGTAAAAATTTGTGTGATAAAAACTTGGCAGAAACAAAATCAATTTTAGCAAACTAAATTACAATTTATCGATAACCAACTTGGCAGCAAATAGCGTTATTAATTTTTAATGTAAGTCTAACAATCTTATGCAATGGATTCAAATACCTAAATGAAATTTTATCCATAATTATCTATTAATTACATAAAAATTGGGTTAGCAGAAATTGTGGGTAAATGACAGTTTCATCATGTGCTAAACTAACATATAAGCATACTTGTTTTAATCATACTGTCCTCGATCAATTTAACTGATACAAATAATTAAATTAACCATAATTGCAAAATATTAATCCTATTAATATAGATTACTATTCCAACGACTGATATATTCAAGTATATGCAAATGCATGTAAAGTTCATGCATCTAAAAATTAAATTAAGCGCACACGAGCGTATATATATCCCAAGCATGAGTGGATTAAAAAAGAGTAAATCAGATGAAATAGGTTACATACGTGGATACAAATTAGGCAAGTTTTCCATGCCATAATGGTTTATAATTGTGCGATTCAGAAAATCAATAAACCTATACTAAAAAATATATTCAAGAAGTTTTTTTTCCTTGTTAAAAGGACAACCCAAGCATGCATAATGCTATATCGTGTATACATACAGTAAAAAGCGAAATAAAAACGATTAAAATGCTATCAAACGTATTTTATGAGTTTCAATGAATGCCATTGCCTATTTTATAGAAACGCTTTCGTTTGACCAATAGTGGTAATGTACCATGAAATGTACAAATAGCATGTATATACCATATACAAATACACAAATCTCAATTATTGATTTCACAAATTCACCATTCTACATAACATGTAAATTTGTTGTAAAGTTTATCATATAATTAACAAATACATTAAAACTATATCTAATATAAGGCGCCATTTAAGCACTTACGTAAACGTCAGTATAAACTTGAACATTATTGTTAAATTGAATTTCTAATAATTTTTAACTATTCTTATATTGGTGATTTGGTATTTTCTTAGAATACTGGCGGCTATCGGCTGATGGCGTAGAACCTTCCCTTCCACCAACTGCAATATACCCTTGAAGGGGAAGTAAACACTTCATGTAAAGTATTTTTAAATAATAGGCATTAGAACGAAAAATAGAAATATAATGATACTACTGGAATTAAGACTTATTTACCATCAATACGAAAATAACAATTTATCTATAAAACATGGGCAGTTCCATATTGCCTGATTTCAGGAATACCTGAATCGCAAGATTTCAGAAAATTTTAGCGCCATCTGGCATATAATATTGGGAGAAAGGTTCCCCGTTGGAACCATTCATTTTTGGCTTCAATTTCCTTCTATGCAATAATACATAGAAAACAAAAGGTACTTAAAAAGAGAATATTTAAAACATCTATTTTTAAAAGGTTAATTTTAATATTGCGGAAATATTCTGAAATTTTTAGTGTAGTATACACTTGTTGGAGCTATTGAGGATCAAAATGGATACTATTAATTGCTAGCCAATATTTTCATGAAATCATGGTCTTTTACCGGCCGCCTCTTCTCTGGTAAGCTTTCATCAAATAACGATTGAATTTCTCATATTAACACTTTCTCCTTCTTTCATTTATGCATTAATTTGTTTAAAGTGAGATTATAGTAACAGGATTTTGAGAAAAAAAATGCATTTCCCAAAATGTCCCATGCATCCATGTTCTGTCTATAGTTATTTAATGAGAAAAAAATATATGAAAAAGTTTCCAAAATTTTTAAGTTAATACATAAAACATGGGCAGTGAAATTTTTGGGATCGAATTTTTTCTCCATAAATTGTGCTTTTGTATAGGTTAATCTTCCTTTTTAAATATGTGATTTTTTTTACTATTTTTCCCATTGGGAAATATCATATTGCAAAAATTTTAAGTGAAAAATTTACATCATTCTAAATAAAAGTTGGAATTTCCGCACTACATGCTGCTATTTGCCAATGTCAAATGACTATTGCAGGAGTTATTTTTTGATTAATTAGCAATGTTCGCTACCAAAAGTAGAAATCACAGAATCTGCAATGCTATATAGGAAGAGTCACGTGACTCGCAATAGACAAGAGCACTGCAAGCCTCGAATGCTAATGATGGCATTTCCTGTCCTCAATGTGAACTTGCTGATTTAATGGAATGACCATGCAGGGTGGTCAATTTGCAATTGACCATTGGAAACGTTCCTAAAAGCCAGGAGCAATTATGGGAAGATTGTAGACAGACATAGTGCACAATTAATTGCCATTGCTGCCATTGCTTCCTATGCAACTGACACTTCCTGTACATCATTGCCCCAATAGCAGCAGGGCTTCATACATTCCTAAATCGCCCATCGCTACCACTATTCGCAATATAACAATTACTGCAATTATACACATTGGTTTTTTGCAATTGCGTGTGTGGCACAATTTATATTTATAAGCAGGCGAATGGTCAAACAAATTAGTATACAATTCCAAAAAAAAAACCCCTCAATAGTTGCAATTCTCTGCGGTACAAACAACAGCGTAAAAGTTGTTCTGCTATTATACGAGCGTATTGAATTGAAATGATCTTTGTTTTGAACCCAGAAAACTGAAACAATTTTCACACACACAAAAAATATTAATGCACAAATTATCGATAATAGTGACCAGTCGACTTTTAATTCTATTGGTACTTTCTTCGGGCTTTTCAAAGAATATTGTGGTCAGTTCAGAGCAGTAAACAATTAGGAATGATCAAGACTAATGGAGATAGATTGATAACTTTGCACATTTAATGAAAAAAATGTTTTTTGAAGTATAACTATGCTTTGTACATGTAAAGTAGGGAATTCAATTTTTTGTGTACACTTTTTGTTACGTTTTCTTTCTGGGAATTTTACACTGTTCTCAAGTTCAGATTTGAATTTTAAAAGGTTTTTAAACCTTTCATTTCCAAACCAGTATTTTAACCTGGGTTCAAAGACACGATACTAAGTGTACACTAGTTTGTTGATATTTTTTTGTTATATAGTTATGGAGTAGAATTTCCGCAAATAAAAAAATATCAAGATTATATGAATTTTGGGATTGTTGAACATAAATACAAATTTGTGCCAAACTCCTCTTTATTCTGAAATGCATTTCCTGAAGAGTTAGGTAAACATGTAGATAGTTTTTGATATGATCCCAGCTGGCTACGCCATTACATTACCACAAATATATAACTAAAAATTCCCAGGGAACTAATCAAATCAGATGACATCAGCATGTACAATTGCTATATGTTTCACGTCAGTTCTATAACAATTGTGTTTAAAATTTCTATATATATATATATATATATATATATATATATAATAATATGCGGTCTGCTATATGGGACTTTTACCATTTTCAAATTTGCTTAACATTTCCCCTAACAGTTATCTCCGGAATGAAATAACAGCATAACTTCTGAATACAGATAAAATTTATCAAGTTATCCATGACAAGCTATTCCTGTTCAAAAACCTTCAAAATAATGTTAAACAGAACACGAATAATCTACATTATGTAAAAAAAAATCAATATTATTGAAAACACGACTAGTGAGCCGAGTGATCAATCCTAAACTTATTCATCCATGTAGCTATTATACCAAGTACATTAAACTTTTTTAAATATATTTCATCTAATTAGTTTTGTATCTATTTCGGTGGATATTATATGCAAAACCCAGAACAGGCTTAATGCCATATTTATACATTATCATGATTGCCTCAGAAGAAAAAGTACAACGTACAAAATTCTGCTATAAGCACATCATTGGCTCGTATTCGTGGAATTCAGTAATCTGGAGTAATTTAATCAATGCTTGGAGATTTTTTTGCCTGGTATATTGTCGACAAATTAAATTACATTACATTCTTAATTACATTATCATTAACACACAAGTACCTCGAGTGTACATTAAAACTCAGTATGGGAATTAGGGTTTTAGGGTGTGGTATAAAGGAGAAGATTTGCAGATCTCTACTAGTGATTTGAAACAGAGGGAAATTTTATCCCTAGGCATATGGGCATGTTGCCTTCACTGATTACAACGAATATTTAAGAATAAAATTTCAATTATCAGTTAATAGCCACGTTGACAATACAACGTTGAAACACTATATATACGACATGCATACAGAAGTAATAAAATCGATTGCCAATTAATGAATTTAAAAAATAAATGGCTTTAAATTCTCCTAACATCTGCAAGTTGACATTAATGACAACGATATTTCGTGGAACTGTTTAAGACTTAAGGCCAATTTCACAATTAATCTTAAGGCATTATTGCAAGTATGTAAATTTTCGAATTTCATTTATCGCTTTTGTAAAGGAAAGTAATACAACTATGCACTAACAGCTAGAACTTTGTTTGCAGCAGTCAGAGGATGAAGTAAAACATAGGAACAACCTCAAACTGTTTTTCTCAAATTGCCCTGATTTATGTGCTTCGAAATTACAAAGTCTACAACAACAGTGAATACATTATCATTATAAAAACTAGGAAAATATAATGTTTAATTTAGAAACCTCTGTTAAAATAAATTGGCTTTAAATCATATGCACCTGACATGTTTGCGCTAAAACATATCATGGACACTGATAATCTTGAAATTGTGATCGATATGAAAACATTGCTATCTGGTTGTTAACCAAAATTAACAATGAACGAGAACAGTGTCTTGTCCAAATCTACTTTTCTGAAGAAAAAAATTGTTCACATTTTTTTTGATTTATTTTTAGGTTGCAGCAAAAGCATACTACCCGAAGATACGAATTACTAAGTTTACGAATTACTTTGCTTGGGTTTCAGTATGTCTATGCTTTTCTTCTCGGAATATTGCCCTTGCACTGCAATATTTGCCAATTAGAAGGGATTCAGCCCTCCCAGTAATCATTAGTTATTAGACCTTACCAGCACATTAACTAGCTCTGGAAGAACCTACATGGGGTTCACAAATCACATGCAGAAGCAAGGAGAAACATTTCTGTTGCTATGACTGCAAATAAGTATATATGTTGGAAATGAAAATTGCCATATATATAGTTTGCTAACTCCAAATTTCGTTCACAAGTCGATGAGGTTAAGATGAAAGGTTAGACGAGATAGAGGTGGAGTTTATATAAGTCATATAAGATATAGGAGCATTTGAATAACTAAAAATTCAACAAAAGAACATCGAACTGTTGTGAAGAATAGATTGCTATGGAGAAACTAGAAGGGAGCCAGGGCGAGAATGTATATTAAAATTAGGTTTACACAAGAAAAACCTTTTCAAACTGATTTCAAAGTGGGATGTTTCCCCAAGATAACATTTATCTTATCCAACGGTGCTAGGCTCGACTTTTAAGTGCATGCATGAACAGTGCTGCAACAGAGTGAACCAACTGTACATAATGCGCATGAGTCGAGATTATTACAATACTGCATTAACAGTAACTAAATGCAATGTATACATACATATATGCATGGGGAAATGGATATGCAGGTAGGCCTATAATAAGTATAATGCAGCATGCACGGGTCCAAATTCTAATAGAACATCATTCATCTTTGAGGTAGCATCATTGAGGGAATCATACCAAGTATAATAATGCAAGGCTACAATTGCAAGTTGTCATATAATGTATGTACATGCATATATGACTATAGAGAAAAAAATTAGACATCCCAACCTTCTTCAAAAATTCCTGTATCAGTCTCCACCTGATTTTTGAAATCAACCTAGAATCTACGCCGCAGAGCTAGGGCGCCCCATTTTCATAAAAAGAAACTATGATCTTATACCTATACTGAAAAGCATGAACTATTTCTATAGCATGCATGCAACGAACCTAGCGTCAATCTCTGAGAAAGTTAATTTATACTATATGATCCTTGCTTCCATGCAATATACCATAAGCATATACGCTTCTATAGAAGTTTATATACATTCTGTATCATTTTAAAATGAGATGTGCAATTCGGAAGAGCACACAAGGAGCTCCATTGCGGTACATGAATGGTGCATTAGTGCGTGCAGCAGAATTGAAAATGGGTGTTGAGAATAGGCCACATTTGCATTTACATGTTCGCTTATTAAGGAATAGAGGGTTCGTGGAACATATATATATATATCTATATATAGAGAGAGAAAAACTTACCGGTAAATATTCAAATAATGCAATTTCAAATATGTACTTTGGTTCCATTACGGAGTCGTCGAAAGGCAGGCACGAAGCGATGAAATCCCAGGATGGTATTCCTCCTGCAATGAAGAAACGAGAAAGAGAGAAAAAAAAATTACTCTTTTATTCAATGACTATACCAACGTTGAGCTCTTTTGTGCATCTTTCATATATGATTGCACTGAAAGCTATAGCGTGTACAGGGAAAGGCAGAAATTGGCTTAATATTGCCACACAATCAGCTTTTTCTTGAAACTATAAGTATATTCTAAATAGTTCTCGGAAAAAAGAAACACTCGTATGCGCCTTTATGCAATTTTCAGGAAAAACTCTTTAAAAACATCACAGCTGCAAAAGCACATTTTTGTAATTAAATATGTATTCCTCTACAAACTTAGTATGCATTATGATTTTATAATGTACACACATTGCATTAATGGTTTGAGGATGAAAATAATATTATGCACTTCTATGCTTTCTTTCTTGCTTTCATAAACAACAATTCATTAAAAAATATACTATTTTAAATATCCTCATCTGCTTGCATTCATGCATGTGTTAGGTTGGCCCCAGCCAGAGCAATTTTATAGGCCTACTATCTTCAAAATAATCATCATAATTTGCATTAAAACATTTGATGTAAATAAGAATTCATAAATTGAATAAAAATGCATTTTTCATTAGAAAAATTTGATATTTAAATGCCCAATATAGTTAATTTTATAGATTCTATTGAGAATACGGTTGAAACCCTTGTAGACCAAACTAAAATGAAGTTGTGAAAACTCGCCCATTTTATACCAACTCATAACATCAAACCCTGCATAAAGGACCCCGTAAGTGTTTATTGAACCTCAAAGCAGACTTAAAGGGGAAAAATGAAATTTATGCAGAAGCCCAAGTTTCATTATAAAAATGCAGAACCGTGCATAACGCGCCAGGATCGTAGATTGGTAAGGGGTATTCCTTGAATACCCACATTCTATTGGCCAATCCCTAATCATCAACTCATGAATGTTTTCAAATCTCAACTGCTCTTAAATTAATTCCCTGTTATTTGGCTATGACAGGCACGTCTGGGAAATATGTGGGTCCATTTACCCCCATAACAAAGCAGTTTCATCCCCATCCAGGGCCTCGATATCCAACCCCAAACGAAAATGTTGGGGCTATCTTTTTATTGCATACCTTCCCACTCGCTTTTCTTATTATATGCCTTAAGGATAACGAGGTCCTGGTAGTTATATTCGAAGATGGCAGACAAAAGTAGGTGTGGGGTTATGCTTTTCGATATGTTTTTTCACCCCGGAACATAACTCAAAAATATGTATCATGCATGTATATGTTCGTTTTATACCAGACTGGATTTTTCGTATGGTCATTGTATTGAACAGATAAGAAGGTAAGCAAAGATCGTAAAACTTGAGGAAAACGTCGTTGGCAGCATTTTTCGATAAGAGAGGATATATAGAAAGAATCAAGATGAATGATAGATATAGACTTCGGTGGCAGACAACCGCAAAAACAAGGCAGATTGCAAAATAAAGCAACCAATTGCATGAAAGTAACATTTAACCGAATAACCAAGAAGTTGCAGCAGAATACATGTATGTAAAATAAGAATTGAAAAGTAAATATTGAAAGAATTGAAATAAAAAAATTATCAGTTATTCCTAAACCTACTAATTCTTTAAGAATAATACACACAAGTGCTTTTCGTTGTTTATCACTGATGAAAAGTATTAACACACACCAGAATAATCAATTAGGAAAAAAACCGGTATTTACTTTAGCAATTTTTTTAAGCCAGCTGATTTTGTATTCATATGGTAGCCTAAAAAGTGAAAATTACTATTAACCATAATGCCTTATCAATGCAATCAATTGACCAGAATTCTCTAAAATCAAATATGACTTAGAAAAAAAACTTAAACTTAAAACAATCGTGTGTTGTAAATCAAGAGTAATTCCTAGATTCTCCCCACTTGCAACATATCGTATTCCCCCCTCCAAATCCCCTCTCTAAGTATTAATAAGTAAGTGTCCAGACGACTAGCTCTATAGTTTTAGTTTAGTTTAAGAAATGTGTAGCAACATGGTTTCTGATTATATTTTTAGTCTGACTTTTCACAAAAGTAGAGATCAATTCATAAAAAGGGATAGTTTTATGTATGATTTGACCTGGCATATACAACCTACATCATAATCAATAAAATTGTCGCAATTTACAGCAGGACAACAATACAGAAAACACCAAAAAACTCGTCATTTTAAGTGCGGCAGATGTTTTATCAAATACCCAATTCTATTTGAAGCCTGGCGAGAAATGCCCTGCCATCAAAGTCTTTAATACCAAGAAGTTGGTTTCCAACATATAGGGACAAAACTCTCGCTATCTGTTCCAATATTATGTGCAATGAATAAAGGGTGTTGAAGCAGATGGGTGCCTGACGTGTGTGTGTGGGCTAAAAGCAGACCAAGGAAGGGCAAGATAAAAGGGTGCTTTAATATCCCAGTAGCAAAAAGATGGCGAGTCAGTGAAAAAGGTTGGGACCAGAGGCTTAACCCTATGTCGTTATCACACACGACTCCTGAACCTAAGTCAGCTATTCGACAAATACTTTAGATGGTGTCGGGATTTTAGGGCATTATAAGGAACGTATGAGGGTGGACTATTATCCCGAATCCATTATTAGCTGCTTTTCTTACTCGTTTAGCATTACCTCACATGCTGATCTTTGACAAAACTTGCAAAGATAAACGAGCAGATTACAATGATGTTAGGCCTACTCACTATTATAGGGTTGTGGAACGAGTGGCTGGCTGGCTGGCTGGCTTTACCAAATGATGGTTGTATTTAGCAGAGCGTGAAACAATGTTGCAGAATACTAAACAGTGGCGATATAGGGATACACGTACAAGAATCGAGGTGTTTACACCTAATATGCAACTGGGATATATAATATGTGTACGAAGACAAAGAAGTTTTGGCCTGCAAATACGAATAGGGCTTTAGATGCAGTTAATAAAAATATGGAAAAAGAAAAGTGGAATATTTTTATTGCCAAGCTGGACTGTAAAAATAAAAGGTCGAAAGAACAGAAGCATGAAAACGTTTCTGTAGTTGCATTTCTGCAAAAAAACATTTCATTAATGTTCTGCAACAAATTGAGCTTCGTCACGATTTCTGCAGAAACGGATTACATTTCTGCAGAAATTAAGTCTTCTTCATTCTGAAATTCATTTTCAGCAAAAACTGCTATATTGTTTTTCAGATGATAAGAAAGTGTATTTGTAAAAGCAAAAAATGGACAGGACACATGCTTACATAAAAATTCGTAAAAAGACCTATTTATTAAAAGATATAAAATGTGACTCAATTTTGTGAGGATTCTAGAGAAAAATAAAAACTTATACTTTAAAGGGACAGTCTCACTTTGAAACAAGTTATTTTAAAACAGTACACAATTACTAGATATTAATTCTGTGCCAATAATAATTACAGCAAAGTTTTCATTTTGAAGAAATCACGACGTTTCCAAAATGCACAGTAGGCGCCATTTTCCTTAGCC
>JAQIXP010005407.1:0-10476 GCA_034700285.1 Proteroiulus fuscus | reverse complement strand
TTCTAAAATTCATTGAATAAAGATTTTCCAAGATTCACCAAAAATTCTTGAAACTATAGCAAAATATTCTCCAAAATTCAACAAAGATTTTCAATTATATAATTTTCTAAAATTCATTGAATAAAGATTTTCCAAGATTCACCAAAAATTCTTGAAACTAGCAAAATATTCTCCAAAATTCAACAAAGATTTTCAAATATATAATTTTATAAAATTGATTGAATAAAAGATCATTTTCCAAGATTCACCAAAAATTCTTGAAATTAGCAAAATATTCTCCAAAATTCACCAAAGATTTTATATTATATTATTTTCTAAAATTTATTCAATAAAGATTTTCCACGATTCACTAAAAATTCTTGAAATTAGCAAAATATTCTCCAAAATTCAACAAAGATTTTCAATTATATAATTTTCTAAAATTCATCCAATAAAGATTTGACAAAATTCCCCAAAAATTCTCCAAATTCACAAAACATTTTCTAAACTTCAACAATTAATCTACAAAATTTAAAAGATACATTTTCAAAAATGTCAAAAAATATTCTCTGAAATTTACCCAAGATGTTACACAATTGATCCAAAATTCGCAAAATATTCTCTAAAATACACCAAAATTCGTAATAATTAAATTAGAAGATCCTTAATTCACAAAAGGATTATCCAATTAACCATTTCTGCCTCATAAAATTCAGGAATGTCATAGGGACTTTTTCTAAATAATAAAGGAATATTAAAGATTTTATTTATACACATGCTGGAATATTAGAATTACAGGAATGTTCTTAAAATATGGGAAGATAATAATTACTTAAATTTTCCTCAAAAATTTTAGTAATATTGCAATTGCTGGAATTTTCCTCAAAAAATAGAGTAATATTGCAGTTACAGAAATTTCCCTCAAAATAGTAGGAATAAATATTTTGTAAAATTTTCTTAAAAAATAACAAAATATACAATTACAGACTCTTTCTTCATAAAATAATAAAATATTATAATTTGAGAAATTTTCATTAGAATTTTTTAAAGACAGTTCAAAGTTTTTACAGTAATTTTCGTTAAAAATAGAAATATTTTACACGAAAGGTTTTTTTCCAAAAACCTCAACTTTTCCCAAATAAACGGGAATATTTTAGAAACTTTCTCTAAAATACAGAAATTTTCATCCAAAATTACGAGAATATAATTTGAATTTTTTCCAAGTAACATAAGATTACTTTCTTAAAAATGCATAGCAACAGTAAAAAAAAATTCGCAATTTTTTAAAAATTAAAAAAAGTATGATTTTTCCCAAATTATATTATTTTACAGATATTCTTTGTGAGAATATATTCCATAAATTTCCATTTGAAAACCTAACTAAATTTACAAAAATATGCAACCAGTATAAATGTTTCACCACAAACTGGACAAAATTTAGCAAAATTTGATAAAATATAACCCAAGGGTTAATTCAGATGACAATTTAACCCTTCCCCTAACAAAGGGCCCAAAGTCAGGCAACCACGCAGAACACCTAAGTCTTGCATGATTGCATTAGCACAGGGGCAATCACATTGTTAACATACCCTAAAATTAAGGGTAAGGAAATAATCCCCACGCTTTTTTATGGGGGAAGGAAATAATCCCCGTGTTAAAAATAAGCCTAAAAACCAATTTCAAGCTTATTTTCAAACGGAAACGGAGATTTCTCGTATCAATTTCACCCGTTCCCAAAAAAAAATATTATTTCAGCATCTGAGCATAGTTAGGCACGGACAAAAATGCATAATCTATTCAATTTAAAAACCAAAAAAAGGTTACTTAAGCCTAATTCGATTAAGGGCGTTAAGGCGTTTACAAGCGCCTGTCAAGTAGGCACTCGAGATATTTTAAATTGGACAAATTATAGGCTTACAGCATTGCATTTTTTATAAGTTGACTTTTTTTTAACTATACTAATTCGGTTAAGTTAATGACCGTACAGAATGCCAATTAGTTAGGATTTCTGCTTGAGAAATAATATCCTTCTTGTTATGTTATGGGGAATTCCAGAAAAGCTATTAGGGATCATTTTGATACTTTCAGAATAATTCAGTTATTTACAAAATCAACACATCCTGGGGCCCCCATGGCAACAGTTTAGCTTAAACAGAATGTTGATTGGCTTAATAATTAACTAACTAACTTCAGTATGCTTGTACACGGTATAGAATCTGCTATGGATCATTTTGATACTTTCAGAATAATTCAGTTATTTGCAAAATTAACACATCCTTATAGTCACCCATGGCAACAACTTAGCTAAAACAGAATGTTGATTGGCTTAATAATTAACTAACTAGCTTCAGTATGCTAATACACGGTATAGAATCATGCAGCTATGGATCATTTTGATACTTTCAGAATAATTCAGTTATTTACAAAATTAACACATCCTAAAGCACCCATGGCAACAGTTTAGCTAAAACAGAATGTTGATTGGTATAATAAATAAATAAATAACTTCAGTATGCTAATACACGGTATAAAATCTGCTACATGGATCATTTTGATACTTTCAAAGTTATCTATATTTTTAAAATGGTTTTCAAAATTAACACGCCCTTGTGTTTCCATGCATATGTCAACAGTTTAGAACAGATTTTTGGTATAATAACTAACTTCAGAATGCTACTACCAGGTATAGATCATTTTGATACTTTCAAAATTTATTTATCATTTCAGGAATGGTATCCAAAATTGCCACGCCCTAGCTGGTGTATGAAGATGTCCAGTTTAGAACGGAATGTCGGTATAATAACTAACTAACTTCAGCTTGCTAATACCAGATTAAGAATCTGTTATGGATCATTTTGATACTTTCAAAATATATATCTTTAAAATTCTATAATAATTTCCAAAATTAAATCGTCCTATTGCACCCAACACTAAGTTTAGAACATCATTTCGGTATAGCAAATTAACTTATTTCAACATGTTAATTAATATAGCTGGAAAGCATATATGGATCATTTTGATACTTTCAGAATAAATGTTATATGATTTTAGGCCTTAAGATTTCTCAATTAACACATCCTGGTTCATCCATGGTAACAATTTTGATCAGCATTTTGGCATAATATAAATGACAAAATCATGCTGCATGCTAATACGGTCGAGGTAAAAAAGCTGTTATGGATAATTTTGATACTTCCAAAATGTATCTAAAATTTTACAATGCATGGATTCTAAAATTAAATAGTTTCGGTGCATTAAACAGTTTAGAACATACTCTCTGTATAACAAATATATCTATATATGTTAAATATATTACCTCAGCATAATAACAAGTCAAAAGCATGTATGAATCGTTTTGATACTTTCAGAATAAATCACTCATGATTTTATGCCTTTTTCCAAATAGCACATCCTAGTGCATCCAAAAGTTTGGAACATCATTTTGGCATAATATCTAACTTATTTATTTCAGCATGCTGACATGGCATGAAAGCTGATATGGATCACTTTGGTACTTAAAGGATGGAAAAAGGGTTCCTAAACTGGCGACCATTTTCAACAAAGTTTAAGCATATAACATTAATCACCGACACGAAAATTCTTTTATGGATCATTTTGATACTTTCAGGGATTAAAGAACACCAAGCATAATTTATACTGTATATTTACTATGATAAGAATATAATTTTATCTACCATACCATGTCAAGCAAATCTATACATGAAAATTGTTAAATGGATCATTTTGATACTTTCAGCACAGTTACAACAAAACAACAAACCAAGCCAAAGCACATTTTTCTTTATAGAATGCATTAAAGAAACAATGTTAATTGTTTCCATTTAATAAGGCACAGAATATTGAGAACCTCCAAGAAAATCCTTGCATGGATCATTTTGATACTTTCAGGATAGTATAAAGCCTTCCATTTGATAAAGAAAAGCACCCAAGCACATTTGTATATGAAACCATATCCTATAATCACCTGTCAATCGTACCAACAACTTAACATCCCTTCTCAAGGCACTTTTACAAATGTACTTAAAAATTGTTAAATGGATCATTTTGATACTTTCGGCAAAGAGTTCCAATATGATACAATTTTTCTTTACAGAATGAACTCATGAAACAAATTTCGACTGTTTCAATAAATGCTTCACATGCATGCAGCATATTAAGAACCTTCACAAAAATACTTGCATGCAATGGATCATTTTGATACTTTCAGCAAAGAATTCCATAAAAAAATTTCCCAAAGCATATTATTCTTAATGAAACATTTTTCGGTTATTTCCACTTCTCACAACATAGTATAATATAGGGCAAACAACAAAATATTCCATGGATCAAACTGATACTTTCAAAATAATTTTTTGATACACAACTACACAACACATATTAATGCCAAATCATTCTTCAAGTCAATACAGCCCTAATATAGGAAAACCTTATAGTAATGTAAGTAGGCCTAAGTCTTTGGGTCTCAAATCCATTGTGTTTTGGGCATATTGTGTAAATTATGCTAAACACAATGCATTTGGGAATCCGTCCAATTGCATTCCAAGCAATTGTTGTTTGTTGTTTGCCAATGTGACCAAGCCCACAATCCACAAATTCCTTCGGTTCAAAATCGATTTGCAACACAGAGAGAGAAGCATCTCATTGGTCTAACAATGAGCCATTGTAGTCTCAAGATGTACAATTGTGTTTTCTCATTGCATGAATCCTATTGTACCCAGCCACCAATTGGAAAATTGTAGGCCTACAGAAAAAGGCCTAGAAACTCGAGTGTTTTTCAAGCACTTTTCAGCACCAGTTCATTGGAATAAATAGGCGAGTGGTGGCGCCACTTTCTATGGGAAATAACACTAACCGCAAACTTGTATTTTTACTCTATGCATCACTTTGCTAGTGGTTTAAGAGTAAGGTCCTAAAGGGTTTTCACAATTTCCAAGAGAGAAAAAAAAATCATTTTTCTCGAAAAATAATGTTTAAAAGTAAAATTTTTGGGAAAAATAAAGAGAGAGAGATTGCGAAGAACAGCTTGACTATATAGGAAATATTTCTAATACACTCAAATACATTTACAAATGTATTTTAATAAGTATTTTTCAACAAGTCAGCTAGTGCCTCAATTTGCAAACGCATTCTATACTGTACATGAAGTAAAAAATTAATATACATTTACAAATGCCTTGTGATTTTAATAAAAATGCATTTACAAATGCATTTAAACATGGTTTTAAATGATTATTGACCGAATATATTAATTGCAAATGCATTCTAATATGCACCTGATGAAAATTCTCTTAAAGGGCATTACTATTTACAATTTAAATTGAAAAATACATTTACAAATGCATTTCATGTACATTTTTACATGATTTATAGTGACCAAATACACATCTGCAAATGCATTCTATAATGTAGGCCTAGATGAGGAAACCAGAAATACATTCACAAATGCATTACAATTAATTTACATTAAAATACATTCTGATTTACTTTGAAATACATTTACAAATGCATTGTGATTTAACTTGAAATACATTTACAAATGCATTGTGATTAATTTACATTAAAAATACATTCTGATTAATTTACATTAAAAATACATTCTGATTTACCTTGAAATGCATTTACAAATGCATTCTGATTTACCTTGAAATGCATTTACATATGCATTCTGATTTACCTTGAAATACATTTACAAATGCATTCTGATTTACCTTGAAACTCATTTACAAATGCATTCTGCATGATTTACCTTGAAATACATTTACAAATGCATTCTGATTTAGGCCTACCATGAAAATACATTTACAAATGCATTCTGCATGATTTACCTTAAAATGCATTTACAAATGCATTCTGATTTACCTTGAAATATATTTACAAATGCATTCTGATTTACCTTGAAATATATTTACAAATGCATTTCTTGTACATTTTACATGATTTAGTGACCAAATACACATCTGTATAATGCATTCGTAGATGAGAAAACTGAAAATACATTCACAAATGCATTACAATGTACAATTAATTTACATTGAAAAATTCATTTACAAATACATTTTAACATGTATAGGCCTACTTTTAAATGATTATTGACCAATATATATTTGCAAATGCATTCTAATGCACATGATAAACTTATTTATAAGGCCATTACACTTTATATTGAAAAATACATTTACAAATGCATTGCGATTTACATTAAAATACATTTACAAATGCATTTTAACTGTATTTAATGATTTAGTGGCTCAATCTATATAATTACCAAATGCATTCTATATATTATAGGCCCCCTGCGTTAAAATACATTTAAAATGTAGGCTATTTCAACATGCATTTTTTGAATGAGTCAATGGTTCAAGCTACACTAGCAAACGCATTTCATAATATCAATGAAAATACATTTACAAATGTATTTTAACTAGCATATTTTTAAATGTTTCAGTGATGCAAATTCTATGCATTTCCAAATGCATTCACAAAACTAACTTTTCCAACTGGTTATATTGAACAAAAATAATTAAAAAGACCAGCAGTGTGACAAGCTAACACATTCCTAAAATCCCCAACAGCTCAAGTATACACCATAAGAGTCGCATCCATGTTACCCTTGGACACACTTCAAGACTGCCTTATATTCAAGTCTTAAAATATCATGGAAATTCGAGGAGGACTTGAATTTCATGTTTGGGGTAATGTCTCACAGCTGGAGCGCCGATAAAAAAGGCACTTACTTTTTTAAAGTTTGGCCCACCAGGATTTACTACGAGATAGATTTCATTTCGTGAAAACAATTGGAAAAATTAGCAGCAAGTTGCTAGCTACAAATATATTTCTCCAAATTAAGCCCTAAAAGTCCAACTAATCAACAATTTAATGAAAATATTCCTTGAAAATATAGAAATTGTTTTAAAAAATGGGGAAATAATATGGAAAATATTTCCAAAAATATTTACTTTAAATAAATTCCATTAAAAAATTTTAAAATTCACTTTACTAAAAAAAATTACCAAAAAGCACAAAAATTCACCAAAAAATTCCTAGAATTTAAACAAAAATGTTCTATGATTCACTAAAATTCACCAAGAATTCCTTATAATTTAAAAAAAAAATTCCTTGAAAATTTGCCCAAAAATTTACCAAAAATCAATCAAGAAATCCCAAAGAAAGTGTACAAAAATTTACATTGAATCACTCAAATTCACCAATAAATCATCAATAAAATTCACCAAAAATGTCTTAGAATTTGTCCGAAAATTTACCATGATTCACTAAAAATTCACATGGGATCTAGAAGAATTTGCACAAAATTTATCTTGAATCAATCAATCAAGAAGCCCCAAAGTAATGGTAAAAAATTTACATAGAATCAGTAAAATTCCCCATAAATTTCAAAGAATTTGATAGAAAATTTACCATGAATCATTAAAAATTCACAAAGAATCTAGAAGAATTTGCACAAAAAATTACCTAGAATTAATCAAGAAGTCCCATACAAACTGAAAAAAAAAAAAATTACATACAATTCACCAAAATGTTTTTAGAATTAGACTGAAAATTTACCATGAATCACAAAGAATTCAGAAGAAATCTCTAGAAATTTGCACAAAATTTACTTTTAATCACTCCAGAATCCCAAAGAAATTGCACCAACATTTTCAAAGAATCCCTAAAAAATTGCACTGAAATTAACCAAGATTTCATGGCTGACTAAAATTCTCAAAGCTTCCCTAAGAATTTACCATGAATCTCTAAAAATTCACCAGAAATCCCTAGAAATTTGTCCAAGATTTCCATCGAATCACTCCAGAATCCCAAAGAAATTGACTAACATATACAAAGAATCCCTAAAAAATTGCACTGAAATTTTCCAAGATTTCTTAGCTGACTAAAATTCTCAAAGCTTCCCTAAGAATTTACCATGAATCTCTAAAAATTCACCAAGAATCCCTAGAGATTTGTCCAAGATTTACCTCGAATCACTCCAGAATCCCAAAGAAATTGACTAACATATACAAAGAATCCCTAAAAAATTGCACTGAAAACTTCCAAGATTTCATAGCTGACTAAAATTCTCAAAGATTCCCTAAGAATTTACCATGAATCTCTAAAAATTCACCAAGAATCTCTAGAAATTTGGACAAGATTTACCACGAATCACTCCAGATTCCAAAGCAATTGTACCAACATTTACAAAAAATCCCTAAGAAATTGCACTAAAATTAAACATGATTTCATGATAAAATTCACATAAATTCCCTACAAATTTACCCCAAATCTCAAAAATTCACCACGAATTCCTATGTAGAAACTTGCACAAAATGTACTAAGAATCCCAACAGAATCCCATAGAAATTAACTGAAATTAACCATGATATCATGACTAAAATTCACATAGATTCCCTAAGAATTTACTAAGAATCTCAAGAATCCATAGCAATTTTCACAAAAATTTACCAAGAATCCCTCAAGATCCCCAAAGAACAATTCAAAAATTTACTAAAATTCCTACAATTATACATCGAATTCACTAAGATTTTCAAGAGGCTGATTTCGCTGATTAGGCCCGGATTTTCCACAAATTCTGAGTGCAACCTCCTTATGCACCTATCGATTTATTGCCTGTTTATGACGTCAAAGAGGGGGGCTTGCAATACATTTGTGCCAAAATACGTTGTAATTTACGATTCCTGCTTGTATTTTTAATGAAATATTTCATCATTTATGAGCCCATTTCCAAAATTTTTGGTATAAAGTTTGGGCATATTAGGCCTAAGCAGCAATATTGTATCCAATATTTTTGTCCATTATAGGGCCTATTTTTATGCATTTTTTTATATATGTTAGCTGTATAAAGCTAGACAAAGATGAGTAATTTTAGATTGGCTCTCATTGGTTGATATTCATTTTTTGCCATTAACTGGATTGGGTTTTTTTTGGCTACGGCGCTCCTGCCATTTGCATTACTTTTTTGTGCTGTTTTTAGCTCTCTCTCTCTCTCCTTTGCTTGGATTGTAAATCCATCGTCAACTGCTGCCTTTAAAAGAAAGCAATTTTAGTTAACATTTTTGGGACTTGTGTTGTGTCAAATAAACAGAATCAATAAATTCGATAGATGGGCTTTTCTTTTCGTTTATGAAATAGGCCTAAATGCTAAATTTTAATTTAAAAAAAAAATTATTCCAAGTCAATTCTGCATGGGAAACAGTGACAAATTTCAGGCCAATTTCAGAGTTTTTTTTAATAATAGTTTATAATTCGTAATTGAAACTTAAAATGTCTGTACTATATGAACGACCCCTGGTGAGAGGCCCAAAGCTTAATACTATGAAAATTAATATGGAGCATTAAGAGTAATTTGTCCTATGTCTACATATTTAATGTAGGCCTAAGATCTAAAAATTTATTTCTTAAAATTATTGTAATATTCTTTTATTTAGTGAATAAATTTTCCTACATTTCAGAAAATTATTAATATATTCCTTTATTTATAGCGAATAAAATATATTTTTTCCTACATTTCAGAAAATTACTGTGATATTCCTTTATTTGGGGAATAAATATTTACACATTTCAGAAAATTATTGCAATATTCCTAGGGAATAATACTCCAAAATTTACAGAACATTATTGCAAAATTCCTTTATTTATTGCGAATAAAATATCCTTTCATTTCTGAAGATTATTTTATATTCCTTTATTTTGGGAATTCCGACACTTCAGAAAATTATTGTGATATTCCTTTATTTGAGGAATAAATATTCCCACATTTCCGAATATTATTGTGATATTCCTTTATTTGGGGAATAAATATGCTTACATTTTAGAAAAATTATTGTAGGCCCTAATATTCCTAAGGAATAATACTTTCTAAATTTTAGAAAATTATTGTAATATTCCATTATTTAGGGAATAAATATTCCTACATTTCAGAAAATTATTGTGGTATTCCTTTATTTATAGCGAATAAAATATTCCCACTTCAGAAAATTATTGTGATATTCCTTTATTTGGGGAATAAATATTCCCACACTCTAGAAAATTATTGTGATATTCCTTTATTTATAGCGAATAAAATATTCCCACTTCAGAAAATTGTGATATTCCTTTATTTGGGGAATAAATATTCCTACACTCTAGAAAATTATTGTGATATTCCTTTATTTGGGGAATAAATATTCCTACACTCTAGAAAATTATTGTGATATTCCTTTATTTATAGCGAATAAAATATTCCAACTTCAGAAAATTATTGTGATATTCCTTTATTTGGGGAATAAATATTCCTTACATTTCAAAAAAATTATTGTGATATTCCTTTACTTGGAGAATAAATATCCCTACACTCTAGAAAATTATTGTGATATTCCTTTATTTGGGGAATAAATATTCCCACTTCAGAAAATTATTGTGATATTCCTTTATTTGGGGAATAAATATTCCTACACTTTAGAAAATTATTGTGATATTCCTTTA
>JAQIXP010005406.1:0-10476 GCA_034700285.1 Proteroiulus fuscus | reverse complement strand
ATCCAAATCTGATAAGGATACTCTTGCAAACTGCCTAAAGTTATCCCAATCTGCTTTGTTATAATCCAATAATGTCCACCTAGCTATGGAAGTTACATTTGAAAAAAAGTTAAAATCTCCAAGCACTATCTGCTCATGGTCACCAATACCATCCCCACAGCTAATATTGCAAACAGATTTGGGAGAGTTCGTACTCAATAATTCAAGAATATTATTACCATGTATTGGTTTCATATTTAGTTGTTCTAAAGAATACTGCTGTAGATAATTTACAAATCTTTTAAAGTTATTAGCAAAAGGCTTACTAGAAATATGTTCATAGTTTACCCAATTAATCCCTGGTAAATTTAAGTCACCTACAATAAGAAGGATGGGGTCTTTATGGGAATTGTACAAAAGGTCGATAGATCTAAAAAATTCGTCCAGATGAACAGAATCGTCATTGGGACGATAGAATGAAATGATAAAAAAATTTTTACCATTTTTTAATTTAGTACTACAGGTAACTAATTCACACGAGGTTTCTAAAAATGATTCTCTAATAGTAATTAACTTGTTGGAATGGGCACTAAATACTCCACCATGGCCATTAGTCCTATCTCTACGATAGATTGTGAAATTTCCGGGAAAAACCTTTTCATTTGAAATATTATTTGTCAGCCAGGATTCAGAACCAAGAATTATATCCGACCCATGTAATTCTACAGCTTCCCTAAATTTCAATATTTTGTTTTTAATGCTTTGACAGTTAACAACCATTACATTAGTGCTTGTTCTACTAAATTTCCTAGAGTTAGATATTTTATTTAATGTTGGCTTATCCCTATCACTATTTAAAGGATTAACAGGCAAATTACCCCCACCTAGTTTCCCTGGCAAAGTCTTTAGACAACACCCCACCCAAGACAGAACCCAAGACTGCCTTTACTTCCAAGATAAAATGAAGTATATCACACAAGTAAAACCTTTCGGGACTGCATAACAGTTCCCAAGAAGCATCCACAAACATGACCTTCTCCTGTCGACACATAAGAGAAATCTCTTGTGTAATGTGCCGTACCTTCAAATTGGGGCAGTTCTGGATTCCAGCTCAACAATCAAACCGGGGCAAAACTGACGATATCACAATCTTGGCTCATGGTCTGATGTGACGAACTTCCCGAGTAAGGTGACGAAGACGCTCAGCAACTCCTCTTGGGGTGTCCATCACGGCGTTATTGGTGCCGGCATGAGCCACCACTATTGGATTTTTAGGAGCTTTTGACAGCACCCCAGAAACCCTAGTGGAAAGATGCTCGACACGCATGCCTGGATAGCACTACGTATGCGCAACACCTGGTTTGCCAACCCTCACGCTGCGAATGTACTATCTTCTACAAGGTGCACTTCAGGGTTGCAGGCTGTGACTTCAGGGACATCAGTGTAATGCTGAGAAGACCCAGACAAGACACCAAAGTGATTACCTATCGTAATGCTATTACTGGCATTACCCTGAACAATTTGCCCCACTCCCCCTATGTGGCTGAGTACCTTTTCCCTTAACCACAGAAGTCCACGACTCAACCTGTTTAGAGCATACAGTCTGGGGTGACTTACTTACCAAGGTACATCCAACCCCATGAAATGTCAACCTCACCAATGAGGCTCTCATTTTGACAGGCTACATCTACAGTATTGAGATAGGAGACAAAGTGCTTTTAGAACTGCACCTTTAGCACCTCAATCTCATCTCTCAAAGCTGCAATCTCTTCACCAGCAGGCTGCTTTTGGAATAGTAACTTGAGCACCTCAATCTTCCCTCTCAAAGCTGCAATCTCTTCACCAGCAGTCTTAGTCTTAGAACGAGTTCTAACTGTGGAGGCCACAGCTGTAGTTTTAGACATTCTGAATACTTAATCACACACACACAAAAATGCTAAATTTTAAATAACCTTGCCCTTACAAAAACGTTGATGATTTTAAAAGTTGTTAACAGAAATTAAAACTGCTAACACACTTGTAGAGAATTAATTTCTGCAAATTTAAAGTAATAAGTTATGTCTGAGTATTCTGTCTGAGTATTAAGTGAAGTTATTGAGAGATTACCCAGACCTATAATTTAAAAACATTATAGAAAAATTTTCCAAAGTCTGGGATAAGAATATTATTGCATTCTATGCCAGAAAATACAAATACTTATTATTATAGCAATTTTAACCCTTCCCCCTGCAAAGTATAGAAATATTTTAGACATTATTTTATAAATATTTTGGGGATTTTTGCCAAAACATGAGATGGACTGTTTTCAAAATGTAATAATGCAAAGGATTATAGTTCAAGTGTTCTTCCAAATCCTCTTTTCTAAATTGTTTTGATCTTTTTTACAGAACCTTAATGAGTTTTTAATAAGTAGTACCCTATCAGTCTAAGGTTCTACAGAACTCAGTTTGGGAACCATGCAACCTGACCAAACTGGGGAGACAAACGCCACTCTGTATCCTCAGACACCCTAACCGCAGGGCCGGATTTAGGCACAAGCAGCACAAGCAACTGCCTGTTGCCCTGGACAATTGGGGGCCCAAAATTTGAGTAACAAACACATTAAAAAATGTGAAAAAATAAACTTCATCTTAATTATTTTAAAAAAGCTCAAATAAACGATGGCATACTAATTGAGTAAAAACTATAATTCATTAGTTTTTACTCAACTTGTAAGCAATGTTAAGGTTTTTCTTACTTGGAAGGACCAAACCTCAAGAGTTCAACGGTTCCAGCTGCTTATTATATAAAGCTATGAAATTGCTTTCAACATTTTACCCAAAAAAAAAATAATTCAACAAGGATTGGCTATGAACACTTTCTTGTCTTTATTTTTTCCCACCCTAAAGACAATACAACACATTTACACTTTCCCCCAAAATACAAATCTAGTCATTTTGGAAAATGTTTGCTAAAAGCTACGGTAAAAACTCTAAACCCCTCTAGTCATTTGGGAAAACCTTTGCTAAAAGCTACGGTAAAAAACTCTAAACTGCTCAAGTCATTTGGGAAAACATGTGCTAAAAGCTACGGTACAAATTCTAAACCAATCTAGTCATTTGGGAAAATGTGATAAAAGCTACGGTACAAATTCTAAACCAATCATTTGGGAAAACGTGTGCTAAAAGCTACGGTAAAAATTCTAAACCAATCTAGTCATTTAAGAAAACGTTTGCTAAAAGCTACGGTAAAAATTCTAAAACAAATCTAGACTTGAATTAGCATTGGCAAGATTAAGAGAGGTCGCTCCGTGTTCTAATCTAGCTAGGCAAAATCTTATTCACTCCCAAAAGTTATCTAAGAGATCACAATGATGAAATCAAAATTATTTTTTGGAACTTACCTTATTTAACCGAGTTGCAAATTTTTTCTGCGAATATATAAACTGAAAAGTTCAGTCTTCGATTGTTGCGTTTTCCACTGGAAAGTTCAGTCTGGAAAGTTTAGTCTTCGGTTGATAGCGTTTTCCACTGGAAAGTTCAGTCTTTGGTTGATAGCGTTTTCCACTGGAAAGTTCAGTCTGGAAAGTTCAGTCTTCGGTTGATAGTGTTTTCCACTGGAAAGTTCAGTCTTGAAAGTTCCGTCTTCGGTTGATAGTTTTCCACTGGAAAGTTCAGTCTGGGAAGTTCCGTCTTCGGTAGATAGTTTTCCACGGGAAAGTTCAGTCTTCGGTTGATAGCGTTTTCGACAGGAAAGTTCAGTCTGGAAAGTTCCGTCTTTGGTAGATAGAGTTTTCCACTGGGAAATTCAGTCTGGAAAGTTCAGTCTTCGGTTGATACCGCACTTCTTGCACCTTTGAGAACTCGCACAGGCGCTTGAACTCTGCTTTTCTGTTCCAGCGAACCTTGCCTTACAACTGCTTGTTGAGACTGCTCGAATTTTCTGCCGACTGATCCTTTTGTTTTCTTTCCTTGTATATTGTTTTTTTGTTTTTTCCTTTTTCTTTTTAGATCCCTGATTGCGCCTGATTTGGTTTAATAAAACTATAAAATTGTCTCTTTTGCCTTTTCTTGCCCCCGGACCACTCTCTTTGATCTTTTCCCTAGCTTTTTAAGGCTAGCCCTTATTCAATAATTCCCTCACAAGCATTACGCCGCTACGTGAGACTTTACAGCCCTGACACCCAATATTACGGCACTTTAACACCTAAATTTGTCTTTTAGTGCCATAACACCTAATTATGATAAAGGAAACTTCTCTCCCTTTTGTCCTCATAAACCTCCTTAACCTTAACCGGTCACCTAGAGTTCAACTGAGGGTCGGGTTTGTCAAGTTCAATCGCGGGCCACATGGGAACCTTTTTGGGTGCTAAATTTGATTCAAAGAACTTAAAGACTTGCCACATAATATAATGTAGCAGCAATTATATTTCTAGTGGGTAACTGGTGTAATATTTGTGCCAGGAGTGGACTGGCCAGGGTGTCACCTTGCCCAAAGGCAAGTGGGCCCCTGGTAAAGTGGGCCTAGTGGGGCCTCTTAAACATTAGACAATATTATTTTAATAAAATGTTAATACATTTTAGTAGCTTGCAAGTATAATAGAAGTTCTATTTTTATTACAGTATGTAGCTAATATTTACATTATAATACACTATTTTAGTAAAACAGTTTTTTGAGATAATTTATATTTAAGAATATAATGTGAAAAAATAATTCTCATTCAGGTTATGTGAGGCTAAAGCATATGGCATATAACTTCAGAGAATACTACCAGTAATATATAGACTATTATTAATATATGGTGACTAATGACTAAAAAATTATCATTTCACTAAAAGTTTAATTGACCCTTTTTCCACTAATGCAATTTTTAAAATTTTATTTGTGTATAAATTAAATGATAGCTTTATAGTTGTGGGTGGGCCCCATAGCCACACTCAGGGGGATTATAAGGGGCCCGTCCTCCCTTCCCCTTCCCCAAAATTTTTGGACTTGTAATAGATAAACTGGCAACAATAGGCACTTGTGGTTTCGGTGATTTTTGGCCAATTTTGGAGTGTTTTCATCAAAAAAGTTGCCTGTGGCGCCACATTGTGTTCAAATTAAAATAGTAACATGCGGCCCAATTTTGAAATTAAAAAGGTTTACAGTCGAGCCCCCCCCCCCCCAAAAAAAAGAATTCCGGCCTGTGGCTGTGGCACGGGGCTGTGGTGGGCCCCTTTTGTCTCTTGGCAAACAAGATTTTTAGATCCAGTCCACCACTGGTTATGCCCAATGAGTTACAACTATTTGAAGCTATTAAGATCTTTGCACTGCTCAAAAATGGGTTTGCAAGTTTGGGTCAAGGGCTGCCCAGGGCCCAAAATGTTTGTTTTGCCTGGGGCCCAAAATGTGGTTAATCCGGCCCTGCCTAACCTAAGCTAAGGTTGGGAAGCATAAATTGATCACCAAATAAACTTAACATGCCATTCAAATAATATGTAAGAAATAATTATACAACAGTTCCAAGGGGCGCCAAAATATCAAATTGCACACCCTGGCAAAAAACCTAGTTACGACCCTGATATTGGCTATGCTACTAAGGATGATGTCAACCCATTTAATAATCGCTTCAAGATAGGTATTAGCAGTATTCTACACTCCAAATGCAGTTTGCCTGCAGTTTTGAACTGCATGCATGCAATCATGACTGCAAAAATAATCCAATAAAATTGTAATGTTGTTACAGTCCCGAATTCTACTTTAATTATGCAGCAATTTCCCAATGTTATGTTCTCATGCAGCAAATAAAAATTTTCACTTAATTCAGTGTTAATTAAAAGTAATATACTTAAAATTTCTACAAGTCCTATTCACAATAATTTATTTTATACACATTTTTATTTTAACAGTTTTATTAAGTTTTCTAGATATTGGAACATGTATGATGTATTTAATTACACATATTTCAAAACAGAAAAAAATAGCATGCAAAGTACGAAAACTATCTGGCAACATGCGAAAATGTTATAAAGAAGGATTTTTAAAATCACATTTATGAATGAATTTTGACTGAAAATAATTCCAATTAAAATCGAAAAATATCCCAACTTAATAATGTGATTTGTCTTTATATTTATATACCAAAAAATGTCACCATAATTAGCATTTTAAGTATATAGTTGAAGTTATAGATGAAGAAGATTATTTATTTATTCAATTGTCTTTTAGAACTTAAGAAAAAGGACCTATAATTAATAAGCATCTGTTTTAGCACGAATTTCCTTCAGAGGATAGAAGGACCCGCATTTCATTCAAAAAGCATTAACAATATTAACTTCAATTTTTAACAACAGATAAAACGCTTTCATCAATGGACACTGTCTGGGAATAAAATGGTTAAATAAGCAGTTTTTCTGGCAAACACATATTTCATCAGTCAAAACATCATTTGGTGGACAATACTGATATTCCTGACTAAAATCTTTCTCTATGGGAAAATCCAACTGATTCAATATTGAAGCTCGCACATGATAAGAGTATATTTTGGGTAATTCAGAATCAAATTCCCCTTTGAGAAACTCAACACAGAGAGCAATGCAGTTCTTATTACATTTTTGATAAGAATTGAGGAAAAGAAAGGCTCGCATTTTGTAACCAATTTCACTGGAATAAAATGCATGACTGTAGAGCCATTGTGTTCTAATGCCCTCCATCACATCTTGTATCATGTCAGAAAAATTAGGAATTTGCCAAATAAGGACTCCATTCTTCAAATATAAGGATTTATAAATATAAGAAATTGGATGGAAAACCATCTTAACTGCAATGGAATCCTCTTTGACATACTTTTCGTTATTTGCTACAAAGCAATTCTTATCATATGATTTACCTTTATTCAACATTTTTAAATGTACCACACTCATCTTATAATGACGATTATTATCATTTATCTGGCAAGTTTTCATAATATTATCTTTTTTCATGTACTTATCATGTGCTAAGATAGTTACTTTAAAGAAATATCCTTTAAAGATTCCACAGTCATTCACATTTAATGTTAGTACAAGTTTTCCATTTGAAATGGAGAAACCTATCTTGCATTGCATGCCATTGTGTGAGCCCTTTAGAGGCAAATTCCATACGTCTTTATTAGGATTAGAAATCCCCCGCATTATAATGGACTGAATATTAGGTATAATAAAATTATAAATCCATACATTTTCATCCAGTTTATCATCATCTTCCCACCATGTTGATGGCAAAACAATGTCTTCACTTTTGCTTGACTTTTCCTTAGAAAACATAACTTGTAAATAGAAATTAAAAGCAAATTTTACATAATGTTGATGGCTTAGAGCACAAATAGCGAATGAGTCATATTAGCTACTTGAGCTCTAAGACATCGATGTGGTCTAGTCTACTTTTTCAATTAAAATACCTCTGTTTTCACAGGCCGAGTCTGTTTATCCACTATGAAAATAGAAAAATGACTTATTATCAGATTTTTTTGATAAAACATTTACTGTCGTTAAAATTACATACTGTACCTGTATTTTCATTACCAAAAGCAAGTCGATCTAACCGAGAATTAATCTCAGTTAATTGCTTGTTAATTTCGACAAACCTTGCAGCATTCAGCTTCAAATACAAAAAAAAAAGAATTCCGCTTTATTAAAATAAAAGTTGTAAAGATAGTTGACTTAGGGCCAGTTTCTCCAACAAGGGTTAACATTTAATCAACGTTAATCTTACATTATCTTTACTTTCCTGAATTTTAATTGGCCCAAATAATTAAATCACATGATCATAATAAAGCAGGATTAAGACTTAAATGTTGTTAGATAAACTGGCCTTAGGACTAGTTTCTCCAACGACATTTAAGTCTTAATGCCAGTTATCACGAACATGTGACTGATTTGGGTCAATACAAATTCAGGAATGTAAAGAAAATCTAAGATTAACGATAATTAAATTTTAACTATATATTGTTGGAGAAACTGGCCCTAGGTATTTGTCTAACTATACAGGGTGTCTATAAATTACCCCTTTACAACTTCGTTTTGATAGCTTAATTCACAAGTAGCGAATAAACGAATTTTTCATAAATTAGATAATTGTATCATTGTGATCCTGTAAGTGTCTGCTAATTACCTAGAAGTTACAGAAAGTATAGTAACCAATAATAGTTAAAGTTACAGAAGTGAACAGTGGCGAATATCCAACAAGGTATTACTGCATGTATTCCTATAAGTTACAAGTATCGAACGGTACCATTCATTAGTTTATCTTTTAAAATTTCTCGTGAACTGGATTTTTATAACAATGCAAGTAGCAAACGTGACAGCATTTGCTACTTCTTTTTTTTGCATTCACTTTATTCAATAAGTAAACTAATGGTTTTGACCATTCGCTACTTCACACTTCATTTATTTCGCTTTGATGCAAAATTAATCTGTCAAACTAGCAAATGTGCATTTTTACGCCTTTTGTTTCTCAAATGAATTAATTAATTTACTAATTTAACAAAAATTAGCACATTCCCTAAAAAATATACATATTATTTTATCTCTTCAACAAATTTTAGCCATTAAAAATGTTTCTTTCCAAGTTATACCTTTTTACCCATAATATGATAAAAGCGTTTTTACCTAGAACGCCATTTTTGGCTTATTCGCTACTTATGAATTATGCCATCAATATCAAGATACGATCTGGCAATGATGGTCACTTATGCAAAAGAAGAATAGTGCATGGAAATATGCCAAAGACTACTTGACCTCTCTCTTGAGGAGTTGTCATATTTTTACGACACTCACACTCCACCTATAAATAAGTAAATAAGCTCCGGATAAGAACTTGCGAAGAAGTGTACATATTAAGAAAAACCGTCTGATTCTACCTATTTTTGTTTTTTGTGTTATTAATTAAGAAGCAATGTTGTAAAGGTAATTTATAGATACAGTACAACATATGGTCTACCATACCTCGTTATTCAAGCCTTGATCTCTTTCAAGTGCAGTAATCCTCAATTTGATTTTGTGATTCAAATCCTGGTAAGTTGTAATTAATTTCTGAATATCTGAAACTTTTTTCTCCATTTCCGATTGCAAGATTGTTTTGACTTTATTGAGCTTTATTGAAATTAAATAAGGCAATCATTAATGTATGCATTTGCACATGACATTAATATCCATCAAAATGATAGCTTAAAACCATCAATTTTTAAGGTAATGCAGATCAGGTGAGTCCATAAAGGATATACGTATAGGATATGACCTGGGGAGTCCGGTTTCAACAGAATGCAAAAACGCCGAGGTAGATAGGCCAAAATCCGAGCTTGCGAGGACTGGCCCCGAAATCGAGGTTTTTTTGCATTCTTTTTAAACCGGACTCATCCAGGTCGTATGGTATATATATCAGTGGAGGGCGAGGTGTGTGACCCAACTAGAACCAGATTTTAATTAGAAAATGACCTTCATACCTGGAAGTCTTTCTCTAATTATAATCGGGTTATAGTTGGGTCATATCACGACCTCTAGTGATACATACAAAAATAATGGTTAACTATACTGTATATGTCACGTTTTCATGGACACTAAACAAAATCTTATTATCCTACTAGCTGGGTACCCGGCGTTGCCCGGGTTTAAGAAATACTCAGAATTCAATAATATTTACCAATGTGGCCGAAGCATTGAACAGACACACACACACACAAAACGGGGGAGGGGGGGGTCGTAAATCTCTCCACTGGGCGTCCCATGCCAAGACCGACCAGTGGTGAAGGTTTAGAGTGAAAAGCTCGAAAACTGTGGAAATGCATTCCGGGCAAACAAACACACACACACAAAACGGGAAGGGGGGGAGGAAGTGAATGACGATCTCTTTTTTGGACCCATGTTTGGGAAATTACAGATAATATTTACCAATGTGGCGCAATATATGATGTTTGATGATGTGGTGAAATAATATGCACCAATGTGGCATCAAACTTTACATATTCTAAAAATGCCAATTTTGAAAACATTCTATTTGTCTAGCTTTCAAGCCCGCGCCCATTTTGGCAAAAAATAAAGGAATAATTGCATTTTAAAACCCATTCAACAGCACGTGCGCACCCCAATCCAAACTCAACCTATGACTCTCGCTAAAAAACTATGACCGGGGGGGGGGGAGAGGGGGAGGGGGAAGGGGGGGTCACGAACCCCTTCACTGGGTGTCCCATGCCAAGACCGACCAGTGGTGAAAGTTTGGAGTGAAAAGATCGAAAACTGTGGAAATGCATCCCGGTCAAACAGACACACACACAGAGACAATTTCCTCTTTATTTATATAGATTATATATACCTGATGTAAAGTAACAATTGAAGAATCGGAAGAAAACAGACATTTCTTATTATGTTCCTAAAATAATAATTGTTAGAAATTCTCGCATTTAAGGGGGCTGTCCACACTTTTAAGAGCATGGGCCTATGGGGATTTCAATGTTAAATTCGTTTTCTTCAAACTGTTCTAACTCAAGAACGGGTAAAAGTT
>JAQIXP010005405.1:0-10478 GCA_034700285.1 Proteroiulus fuscus | reverse complement strand
TTGTACTTTTGCAGTAATTAATTTTTAAAGTATGGGCATTCTTTTATGCTCACCCTGTATATAAAGGACCACAGTTTAATGGAATGGTCATTCACTCTTTCCCCCATCATTGTATTGGGGAGATTTGCATTTTAATAGTTTGTAACTTGTAACTAAATGTTTCTTTACTTAAAAATAAAAATAACTAGAATTAACTAATTAAAATTGAGTTTTCCTTATTAGTTCACTGAAATGAAGTCTAAGTTCAACCCAAAATTTAAAAGTAACTGCACTGAAATGTGGTCAGTTACAATTCAGTTCCATACCACTGGTGTCCAAAACTGTATTTAGGCCTATTCTCTACAAACACTCGACCACTTTCAAAAAATCAAAATGACGCTATCAAGTCATGAGAGAAGAATGTGGGTGATCTATCTCATAAAACTATGATGATTACTAAACAGTGATTAGTGATTTATTGAGTATTTTTCTGTCCCATATAGCTTTCATCATAAACTGCATTCATCTGATTTTAGGATAACTTGATGAGTGTTGTCATGGCAACAAAGTTGATAATTGATAATTAAACTTGATTATTGAAATTGATTGTAGCCTATATGTCCCTAAAACACACGCACAATTACCTATCAGTCATTCTCATTGTCTATATAAATTGTCTATTTTTATTTCCAAATTTATCTCAAAACCTCAATGGTATAATGCTCAATTTCTTGAGGTATCTTCATATGATTATTTTGAAAACGTCTTGAGGTATCTTCATATGATTATTTTGAAAACGTTCTAACAAAAAACTGATGATGACTGTGATTATTGATTAGCAATGTGCGATCACTAAATGTTTTATGAGTCACCAATCAAAATGTCCTCAATCCAATCATCAAAAATAATCGCTTATCAACAATCAATTCATCAAATGCCTTGATGAGACACAAACTAATCAAACTGCATCAATCACTTATCAAATAATCAAGATTAATCAATAATCATTCTTTTATGATTGGTCACCAAAAGCACCCTTGTGGAGATGCAATAGTGTCATTGTTTTTATAAAACTGGTATGTTTATCATCATTTCCATGTTTATTAATGGTTATGTAATTATCATAAACCTGTATATAAAATGTTGACATTTCACTGTGAACAACCTGACAATATGTTCATAATTATAAAAACAGTAGTGGGAATATGACTTGACAGTGACTGACACAGTCAGCAAGGACCTCACATGTTTTGAAATGCAATTGCATATTACATGTGCAAGTGGAGCTGTAGCAAGAAGTGACATTCATTTAAACATGAAATGCAAACATTACTTTAGCAATTAGTTTGCAGTGTATCAAACAACATTTTATCAATTTTAAATTGTTGCTTGTAATTTTATTAAGTGCTACTTTAGCAATCAATATTGCATCCATAATGAATAAATGTATCGTGTTTCATGTTATACTATCTGCTAAATTTGTTACATGTGTTTTCAGGCAAAATTGATGGCCTACTTTAGTCTTGAAGATCCCAGGCATTTTGAGAATTTTTCTCTTCGGGAATCAGGGTTTGGAGTCCTGGTCAAAATTTTCAAATTTTATGGCTTAAGTCTTGAAACAAGCCCAGAAATCATGCAAAAATCCATTAAATCCTCATTAAATTATTTCATAATTACACCATATTTGCTCATGAGCTTTCTGGCCATTTCTTTCTCCATTTCCTGTACAGGAAGCAATGGATCCTTTGATTTGGATACTGTGTTCTATGTACTGGCATTTGCTCTTCTGACCATTGAAAATTTCTTCATGTATTTGAATTCATGTGTGAATTTTAAACAAATTCACATATTTGTTTGGAACCTTGCAACAACGCTTAAATGGATCGGATCACAGGGAAAACATGGAAATGTCATTAGAAAAGTCCAAAAATGGACCCAGCTTGTAGTTATATTGACTGTTTTTTTCACAAGTTTGAATTTTGCAGTAATATTTGTAGGAATGCAGGGTCAAGAGAGAGATTTCAAAACACATGACATCAAGGAAAACAAGACTGAGGTCAGTTATGTATACATAGAGCTCAGAATAGTCCAGGTCTTTTTCTTTTTCTGGACAATATTCAATGGGTCTTTTCAAATGTTTTACATTTTCTTTCTGCTTTTTTCTTGCAAAACAATTATGCTGTTTTTCGAGATTTTTCTGCCGAGTAGAGTTGAGTCTCAGTACAACATTTTGACAATTCCAGAAAGATTTTCAAATGGAAAGAAAAGCACTGCTAATCATATTTCACTATCCGAGCAAGAATTCTTTCACAAAAAATGCAGCAGTCTAGTAAGACAAGCCGATGCAATTTTTGCTCCGTATAATATTGTTTCGCTTTTTGCCGAAATTGTTAGTATAATCAGTGCAGTTCGAGCTTATAACAAATTTGCCAGTTTAGACATGTGGATCACAATAGCTGGCATCATAGTAAATGGGACTCGAGCTGTGTTTTTTCTGTTCAAAACTATCTACTGTTCAAAAGTAAATCAGAAGGTAAGAGTTGAGACATGTCATGCCTGAAAAAAGTATATTTTCTAATATATTTAAAATTTCACAAAAGTTAATTTAGAAACATATTTTGAAATAGGCATACACATAAATTAAGACCGTCAATAATTTAAGAAAAATATATTTTCTATCATATTTAAACCTTAAATCAAAATTACTTTAAGAATACACTTAAAAATGTACAAGAATTGAGTTATTTAATAATTAAAAAAACTATTTTTCAATATATTTAAATGATGCAATTTGATATACCAAACTAAATTAAGAAATATATTTTGAAATTTACAAGAACTGAGTTATTTATTGATTAAAAAGAATTATTTTGCGATATTTAAATGATTCATTATATACGTACACCAAACGAAATTAAGAAATATATTTTGAAATTTACAAGAATTGAGACAGTACTGATCTCATCTCTCAATATAACAGTAATGCATTTTTATATAAATGCATATTTGAAAATATACTGCAAATAGTACTTTTATAGTATGGATACAAAATTAGTTCGAATATACTAACGTTAGTAATTTAAATTTACAGATAATATCTACTCTACAAAGGGTCTCAAATACAGATGAAGGCTTGCTACTAAGTTCTAGAGTAAGAAAGTAATTTATAGAATAATAATAATTAACAATAATAATTTATTTATTGTAAATTTCTTTTGGGTAATAATATATAGGAGCAATCAAACTACATTCTCTACATCAACGAACAATCTTTGAACAGATCTTCAATAACTTATGGAGGTCTCTTTTCTGTTAGCTCAACTTTTATTTTTACGGTAAGAATATTTTATGAAAGCATGTGAACTAGTTTAAACCGTTCTAAAAACTGTCATGACAGAAAAGAGTCTACAGAATCTGCAGAGTTATCCGAGAATGTAGTGTTCAAAATAGTTTGTATAAAACTAAGCAGAATAATTTCTGCCAAACAGTATACATTAAAATGTCTTAGTTCAAATGAATTTTACATGATTCTGTTGACTTGGTAGAAAAATGTTTTGTGTATTATATTAAACACAACAATTTCTGCCAAAGTTTATTCAGAAAAATCAGTAAAGTCAGTAGAAAAAAACCTGCAGTTTTTCAAATTTTTTGCAGTTTATTTGCAGTCTTAAACTGCAGAAAAACTAGTTTTTCTAAAAGTTTATGAAACAAAAACCTACATAATTTGTGCAGTTTTTCTGTAAAAAAAAACGTGCAAGTTGTTTTTTTTTTCTGCAATTTTTATACAGTTTTTCTACAATTTTTATACAGTTTTTCTGCAATTTTTATACAGTATTTTTAATAATCTTTCCCACAATATTTCAGTATTTCTGTAAAAACAGCATAAAAATAACAAAAATACTGTATAAAAAATGCATAAAAACTGTAAAAAAAAAAACTAGCACGTTTTTTAACAGAAAAACTGCACACATTATGTAGGTTTTTGTTTCATAAACTTTTAGACTGTTTAAGACTGCAAATAAACTGCAAAAATATTAGAAAAAAACCTTGGGTAAGCAAATAAATTTCACATAATTTTCGTAAAAAAAAAATTGTCAAATATAATAAATAGCCTTCAAACAGGGGAGAAAATAAAGATCTGTATGATGAATAAAAAATATATAAAAAGGCATTTTAAGTGGGTTTTTTTCTGATAAAATGGGATTTTAGCTAGTTTTGATGTTAAAGGGAAAGTCCCATTTTAAAAAAGAAGTTGTAGGAAGAAGAGCAAGAAAACATTATACTATTCATGGCAATTGCAATTTGATTCGAGCCCCCCAATCCTCAAATAAACTGTTCAAAGTTCATGGATTTGGATGAAAATAGAAAACCCAAATAGGCAGCCATATTACCGACAGTATGTAGCGCCCTCTACTGGATAACACACTTTTAACGACACTGTTCCGCATTTCACAGCGGAATTGTTTTTGTCCTAGTGGGCAAAGTATAATTGGCACACAGGCAATAAAAATAAGTAGAATAGACTAGAAACTAGACTATGAAGCAGCTAGCTTCCAAAACTCCGTCCCGTCTCTAAATAATCCCGATTGCAACTTAAAGGGACATTCCCACTTCATCGAAACATGTTTTTAAATGCAGGGTAGGAAAAAGCGAATACGAGAATAACAATTACAGTTTTACTGACACCAAAACAAATTTAGAAGAGCATAGGCATAGAAATTGAAATTCGACTTACCATACAATAAATATATTTTTTGAAAGAGTTGAAATGCTATTCACATGAAGCATCCATTTTGTAAACAGATGAGTGGCGCCATCTACTGGTCAAGTTCGATTTTGTCCACCATCTTAAAAATTCATTATTTAAACATGATAAGTCCAATAACAATAATAACTTATAATATGCTCTTCTCAAACATTGTTTGTATTTTCAAAATAACCTCATTACAAGTTAGTTTGAAATGAAATAACACAAAAAGTTGATACATGTATGAGAAGTTGATGCAGATTTACCAAAAACAGTAATTCTCAACTTGCTGAAAAGCAAATCTAACACCATATTGCTTAAAGTGGTGAATAGTGAGCAAATAAAGAACTGTTTTTTGGCATCCCTTCAGCGCCATCTGTGAGTAAATGTACATGTATTCAAAGCGATACCATAGATATTAATTTCTGAATTATTTTTTTAACTAAAGGTAGTAGTTATTTAAATAAAAGCAAAAAATACCAAAATGTAGAAACTTTCAGATCTAGTACATCGTTAAAGAATTTTTTCAAATTCTTATTACTTTAAAAAAAAATGTAAATGCATTAAAATGACATTAAAAAATTGACCACCTCACGAAAAAAGAATTATTACAAAATAACCATTTAATTTATGCAAAAATCGAATTAACCATGATTTAGCTGAATAAATTTCCTAAATTTTGGTATATTTGACATTTCTCTACTATTTGTAATTTTTTTGTTTAAATTTAAATTGCAAAAACAATATTTTCGAGTTAAATTCCAAAAAAAAATTTAAATGTTAGAAAAATGTCAAATATACCCAAATTTAGGAAATTTATTCAGCTATAACATGGTGAAATAGCTTTTTGCATAAATTCAATGGTTATTTTTGTAATAATTATTTTTCGGTGAGGTGGTCAATTTTTCATTGTCTTTTTAATGCATTTAATTTTTTTTAAAAAAAAGTAATAATAATTTCGACAAAATTCTTTCACAATTTACTAGATCTGATAGTTCTTTACATTTTGGTATTTTTTTCTTTCTTTCTACTACATGTAACTAAGAAACTATGGTAAGAATGGTATTAGCTGGCCAATACGTACATTACATGCATAGCGATTTCAAAGTATACAGTTTCACCAACAGAGAGTGCAAAAGTCTGTCACGCAACAGACGAATAACATTTATCAGAATCTAATCATTATTCTACTGCCTTGCATTTAAAAACATGTTACCATGAAATGGGACCATCCTATAAGTTGAATGTCAGCTTAAAGCTCTATTTACAAGCATAACAATATCATAAGAAAAATAAATGTAATATAAGCTAAAAGCAAATTCTCTTTATCCACAACTTTTGGATTATAAATACTTTTCAGTTTTCAGGTACTTTGCCACCTATCGTAAAAGACCTTTATCAATCCTGTTTAAATTCGGGAAATTTCCCACGTCTTTCATGTATAGTTCATGGTGTGAATTCTCATTATTAGCTTTTTTTTTTACTAAATTTTATTCCCATCAGTGTTCCTTGGGGATAAAAATAAACTTACTAATAATTCTCTTTAGTGGAAATGATGGTGCCCGTGCGGCATGGCATTAGGTGGTGCCGTCTCTGCGGTGTGGTTATCCTCGGGCTCGGGATCAGCGGAATCTCCTCCTTCCCTGCTCTCCAATTGTTGGTTCCACATGGTGGCGTACAATCCTTCGAGAGTAAGCAAGTCTTGGTGCCTATTGGAAAAAAAGACTATTTAAACAGCATTTTCTGGTTTTCAAATGTGAAAATATTTTTGGATGTAAATTTTATCAAATGAAAAGAAATCCATAAAAAAATTAAGATTATTTTAATGGATTAAGTCACAAGTAGCGAATGAGGGAATTTGTCAAAAAAAAGAGATAAGTAAACCATTGTGATCTTGAAGTGTACCTAATTCACCTAAAGTTACAAAAATTACTTTAACCAATAATTGTTAAAGTTACAAAAGTGAAGAGTACCGAATAACCAATAAGGTATCTTTTGTAAAAGTTACAAATAGTGAAAGGTATCATTCGTCAGTTTACTTTTTAAGAATGGATTTTTATAATAATAATACTGTCACATTAGTTTCTTTTGTTACATTCACTTTAATCAATAGGTAAACTAATGGATGTGCATATTCGCTACTTTACACTTTATTTATTTGGCTTTCCTGCAAATTTAATCAAAGTCAAACTAGCAAATGTGCATTTTTTAAACCTTAAGTCCTCAAATTATTTAATTAATTTACTAATTTAATTATTTAACAAAAATTAGCACATTTCCTATAAAATATATTTATTTTTTGATCTGTTCACCAAATTTCAGCCTTTTAACATCGTTTATTTCCAAATTATACCTTTTTTCCATAAAAATGCTAAATTATCTCGAAAGCAACCTTTGGCTCATTCACTACTTCTGAATTAAGTTATCGACTTGAAAAAGCCTAGATTGATTTCCCAAATAGTTTATTTGGCCCATAAATCGTGATTATTGAAACCGAAATCAAAATTTTCATAGAATCATGATTTTCGAAATCATGTAAATAGCAAATTTTGTTTCAAAATCATGATTCAAAATTTTATGTTAGAGCGATTTTAGAAATCATGATATTGACAAAACTGTGATTTTGGAATTATGATTTTGATGTTGCAATTCAAACTCGATGGAATCGTGATTTTTATGAAATTTTGATCCTGCCAAAATCCTAATTTCCAATATCGGATTTAATTGCAAGATGCTTTTTACAAAACATTTATGCCGATATAATGATAATTTTTGCTATGCAAAATGTAATTTTACATTTAATTACGCATATAATTTTTGTCTCGAGCACTTTGTTAGTTTAAAGGGAAAGTCCCACTTTGAAAGAAGTGGGTTTTAGGAAGAAGAGCATGAAAAATTATAAAATTCATTAAAATGTCAATTCAATTTGAGCCTACCAATCATTAAATAAAATGCCCTGAATACGTAGATTTGGATGAAAATATGAAGTCAAAATAGGCACCATTCTACAGACAGTAAGTAACGCCCTCTACTGGATAAAAGGCATCAGCTCTCATGAAAAAAATGTAGGCATGCATGTTCTAGAGGGCGCCACCAACTGTTTGTGCCTGCTGATTTGGATTCTAATTTATTTGCCAAAAAAAAATTGATTTTCAACAAGAAAAGCTGAATTTGGGCCAAATTCTCGGATAATTATGTTTTAAATAGCGAAACTGGAGCTTAGATTTCAATAAAGTTGGACTTGCCTTCCACGTTCGACGATTTCACCATCCTTTAAAACCAGGATTTCATCAGCATCAATGATTGTTGATAACCTGAAAATAATTTTTTTTTTGTAAATTGTTAAGTTTAAAATAGTTTGAAAAATAAAAATTTTGAAAAAAAAACTTGCCTATGAGCAACTATCAGAGTAGTTCTATTGGTGCAAACTTTTTCCAGAGATGCCTGGATGTGCCTTTCGGTTTTTGTATCCAACGCCGAAGTAGCCTAAGATTGTTCAAAATTAATACAAAAATACTAAATAAGTCAGTTTTACTTCTGGAAATTTGGTACCTCATCGAGCATGATGATGATTGGTGCTTTAAGTATTGTTCTGGCGATGGCAACTCGTTGTTTCTCGCCACCACTCAGTTTTAGGCCTCTTTCGCCAACGACTGTCTGATAGCCTGAAACAAATGCAAAAATTAATGCCTGCTGAAGGACGGAAAACTTTGGCAATTTAAATGCAAATTATAATCGAAATTATTGGTGAATCTTTTAAAATTCTGCAAAATTAACAAATATAAAATCTCCAGGCTGAGAATAATTTAAAAATGACTAATATTCAATAATCACTAAAATGTTTTCAGATTCAGTAAGATCCATTAAGAATTGTTTTGAGAGTGAAATTCAAGATTTATCAAGATCCCACAGGGATAACTAAAATGTTTTTAAGATTCATCAAACTTCACTAACATGTTTGAAAGATTCACAAAAATGTTTGAAAATGTCTCTAAAATATTCAAAATATTCATTAAAATGTTTGAAAGATTCACTAAAATGTTTGAAAGATTCACTAAAATGTTTGAAAGATTCACTAAAATGTTTGAAAGATTCACTAAAATGCTTGAAAGATTCACTAACATGTTTGAAAGATTCATCGGACTTCACTAAAATGTTTTTAACATTCATCAAGATTTATTAAAATATTTTAAAGATTCATTAAGATTGTTTAAAAAGCAATTAAAATTCATCAAAATTCACTAAAATGTTTGAAAATATCTCTAAAATGGTTGACAGATTCACTATAATGTTTGAAAGATTCACTAAAATGTTTGAAAGATTCACTAAAATGTTTGAAAGATTCACTAAACTGTTTGAAAGATTTACTAAAATGTTTGAAAGATTCACTAAGATGTTTGAAAGATTTACTAAAACGTTTTAAAGATTCACTAAGATGTTTGAAAGATTTACTAAAACGTTTTAAAGATTCACTAAGATGTTTGGAAGATTCACTAAACTGTTTGAAAGATTCACTAAAATGTTTGAAAGATTCACTAAAATGTTTGAAAGATTCATGAAGCTTTACATATTTTTGAAAGATTTATCAAGGTTCAAAAACTGTTTGAAAAATTCCATCAAAATTCATTGAATTATTAGAAAGATTCGTTAAAATACTTTACGATTCATCAAGATTTACTAAATTATTAGACAGATTCATTGAAATGTTTTCTAGATTCAACAAGATTCATAAACTTGTTCGAAGATTCGTTAGATTCACTAAGATTTATTTATGATTCATTAAAATGTGTTTCCAGAATATCAAGATTCACTAAAATGTTTGATAGATTCATTACAATTCACTAAAATTATGACAAGATTCATTAAGATTCACTAAAACTTTGGCAAGATCCATGAAGATTCAGTAAAAAGTTTGAATTATTCATTAAGATTCGTCAAGATTAAGAAAAATGATTTTAATTCATCAATATTCACTAAAACATTTTAAAGATGCATCAAGATTCAATTATTGTAGGCCTATTTTAAGATTCATCAAGATTCTATTATTCGATGTTAAGAATCATCAAGATTCAATTATTGTATTTTAAGATTCATTAAGATTCACTTATTGTATTTTAAGATTTATCAAAATTCACTGAATTCGTACAAATCACCACGAATCGCTTCAGACTAAATAAGATTCAACATTTCACCAGATTTACAAAACTACAAATGCATCTAAAATTCTTAAGAATCACTAAAGATTTTCAAGATTATAGAATGGTCAGAATTCACCAAAGCTCACCAATAATATTGCTAAACATTCAGTAAGAATGTAAATTACTTAAGATTCAAAGAGATTCGCTTGAGAAGCACAAAAATTCAACTAACATTCAAAAAATTACCTTAAAATTCTTAAAGGACTACAAAATTTACACAGAAGATTATTACAAATTTAGCTAAAAATTCCCCAAAAATCACCCGATCTATGCAAAATTCAACTTCAATTTATTAAAAATATAAAAATTTAGGCATATTCTTACCGTCGGGGAATGTCATAATTTGATCGTGAATTTCTGCGGCTCGAGCTGCCTGTTCTACTTCCTCCTCGGAAGCCGTGACCCTTCCGTAGTGTATATTGTACCTGATTAAATAAGAAAACTGATTTCAACAACAAAAACTAAATAATTACAATAATTAAGGGGGCTGTCCACACTATCAACAAAATGCATGCTCCTATGGGAGTCTCCATGTTAATTACCGGTACAAATTA
>JAQIXP010005404.1:0-10478 GCA_034700285.1 Proteroiulus fuscus | reverse complement strand
CGTTTATTAAGGCAACCAAATCCAGGTATTCAGATCATTTTATTTATTGATAGATATTGTCAAAAGCAATCGCAATTGCCATTTTCATTATAATTTTTCACGCTCTTTTTATTAAAACCAACTTGTTTCAAAGTGAGACTGTCCCTTTAATATTGTTTATTTAAACTTTAGAAAAATGCATTGGATAACATACATGATGTTATCCAGTGCAGTTTTCTCATATTATTCTCCTGCATCCAGCAAAAGATTAAAATCAGTAAATGAAAGGCAAAAATGGCTGCCTGAAACATCTCCTCGGCTTAATGCACATGGCAACGTACGGTAATTCTAGTCTACAGCACAATGGCAGTTGAGTATCGACAAAAGAACTAAAAAGTTCAGCCACGTTTTGGAGAGGGCATTGGCCTCACCATCAAATGACCTTGGGAAATTGATGTGATGTGGTGGGAAAAAATGTGATGTGCTACATACTTTGCTGGTTCGCTACAAAGCCAGGGAAAACTGTGCTGTATTCAATGTGGGCAGTGGAAAAATGCTCTGGAGTGAATGAATCTCTGGGCAACGTTGATTTATCTATTCAATGCACTGTCGTCGAGTGGAAATCTGTTGTCAAAATATCTATGAATTTTAAGAATTCAATAAACCTTTTTAAAAGTGCTCCCATAATGCAACATTTGACCACAATAAGCAAGAGTTTCGATCATTTTAGTATGGGCACTTTGGTATTCATACGTCTACGGCAAATAACATGGGCCGCCATTGTTGTATGGGAAAAACTGTAGTTGAAGACTATTCATCACAGATGGCGCTTTACTTTTTGAAAAGGGAATATTGCACCAAAGGGAGAGAAGATTCTGATTTTGGTTACTTGCTACTGAACTGTGAAACCAGTGGGGGGAGGCCAAAGTGCATATAACATGAATAAGGTTTAACCTGAAGTGCATAGGCCTATAACATGAATAAGGTATAACCTGACGTGCATATAACTGGATGTAGATACAGAGTTCATGTACTAGGAATGAAATGAAAGAGTTATTATGTATGGGTCACCAAATAAATTGGAATAACCGGATCTTGAAAAACATGCAATGCTTCTGGTCCTAGTAATGGGAAATACATATAACTGGATCGCCTCCCAATGTGAACTTATCTAATTTCTTTTGCTAATGGCATGAATTGCATATAGCTGGACATAAATATAAAGACCTGCCATATGTATAATCAAAATTACTTCCAATAATGGAAGTAGATATGATTTTGCTGTAGGTTAGCATTGCTAAAACCTGGTTTTAGAATTATATTTAGTTACAGTAATGACATTTTTCATTATACACTATTCCTGCTTAAGCATTTTCAGTTTATACCCACTTCCAATTTTTAGGTATTGTTTTAAAATTTACTTTCGGAGCTGTTATGCACTTCAATAATGATCTGTCCCTATTTCAAGCTATTTCCAATTATATGTATTTCAGGTTATGCTTAGTTCACGCTATACTCACTTCAGGAAATTGGTATTAGCCACAATGCACAAATCAGGTTATATGCATTTTGAATCTTGATTTTTAGATTTTATTCAATTTATATGCAATTCATGCCACCCTTGATCATGTTACCCAATGCATTTTTGGCAACTTGAATTCACAACAGGGGGTACTGAGAACTGTTTCACAATTTCATCACTCCAACAGTGAACAACCTTGTTCTTGGTGACACTGAACTTTCCACTACTTTTGGGAAGTCTTGTTTCTGCTTCACTTTCAAGAATGAAGTTATTTTTGTAGAAAGATTTTTATTTTTGAATTTTTTTTTCTGGAAAACTATTTTGGATTTGGCGAGCACCTTACTTTTCAAGTCCGTACGAACCCTGCAGCTAATGTGACAAAAATGCATTGAAAATAAGACTTTGCTTATGAAGGAATATTGTAATCTTGTGTGTTTATGTTACAATCCCAAATTGTTTCTTGAACATGTGCAGGCCTTCTGAGAAAACTTCAAAATTTTCTACATAAAAAAAGGCCTCTATTCATGGGAGGCCATTATCGACTGTTACAACGTGTTAAAAGGGTTTTATTTTTAAATTTAGCAAAAATGCAAACACTTCAGCTGGGTTTTTGATGAGAACCATACCGGAAACTGAGAAGGGAAAGTACCCCCTGCTGGGCTTCTGTGAATCTCATTAAGACTTTCTGAAATGCTATGTATTCCAGGTGCCAATTTGAGCTGTTGGAATAATTAAAGGGTCACGAATCTCTGATTAATCCCAAAAGATTCACTGAGATAACAGGAAACTTGAGGGGCTTTTTAAGTAGGTTGGGGTTTGGCGTTGTGATCTGATCATGAACTGTTGTTATCCAATTCACAAGGTTATAACCTAAGCGCAAAAATGCAACTGCACTGCTCTCTGTGATCTCATTTGGTACTCTACCTATTTAGATAATCACATGTGGGTAACCCATTTTGTTACCTCCAGCTGCGATCCTGCACGCCAAAACGGCAGAGGCTACTCCAAAAACGCTTCGGGCAGACCATGTAGCCGAATGGTTACACTCAGGCATATACATACCCATTCAACATTTATAAAAATTAAAGGGAAAGTCCCCATTTGAAACAAGGTGGTTGTAGGAAGAAAACCATGAAAAATCAGGAAAGGCATGGAAATTGCAATTTGATTTGATCACACCAATCGATAAATAAAATGTCCCGAATGCATGGATTTGGTTGAAAATGCAAAGCCCAAATAACCGCCATTTTACCCACAGTATGTAACGCCCTCTACAGGATAAAAGGCATCAGTAGTATCAGCACACGTAGACACGCATGTCCTAGAAGGGTGCCACTAACTTTCAGTATTTTGCAACAAGGTGTGAATTCGGTCACTAACGTAAAATGAAAATGGCGTCGAATAGCCGGGTAGGCTACTTCAAACACATTTCTGGTTACTAATTCTGTGAGAAGGGCTACTGGTTTTTCTGTGAAATATCATAATAATAAACATCAAAGTATCTGTACCCAAAATCCATAATAACTAATTGCACCTAGTGCGTGTGGCACTTAACACAGAATTGCTCATTTCGTCATAGGGGAGGGGCCTAGTGAGTAGGCTTATTGCTCACTTTTATGTTTTTTTCATTAATCAAGCACGTTTTTTCAGCCATGCAAATTCAGCAAAACAAGCATTCAGACATGCAGAATTTCGCATGCTTTAGCCACACATATGACAGTGTGAAACCGACGTGCCGAAACTCTTTACCGCACTGTCACATGGGTAATTTATGTAATTACCATGAGGTTTATGTAACCTGGCCACGCCCATAATGACAGAAACTGGGAAACCTGGCAACATTTTCTTTGGTTGAATCTGAGTAATTTGAACGGCCATTTCCAATGCCAGAAACTGCCGAGATGGCCGGATGTAAATCTATGTTAAAACCATGTTATAAATCATTTTGCAATATTTTCCTTTTTAAATTTTGCATAGATTTTGGAAATGCCATCGAGCATTATGACGTCCGTCTAGTCGGTTCCAATAATATTTGGTCCTGGACCCGCCACCTAGCGTCAGTTTTATTTTCATCATTTGCAGTTGCCTTCCAAGGGGAGTTCCATTGGCTCTCGGGAGCAAATAGCAAAAGTCTGTAGGTTAGGATTCGTATGCTGCCTGTAGGTTTTGGTTAAATTAGAAGTAGACAAATCCTAACCAACAGTTTGCTATTTACCCTAGAGAGCAATCGAAATCCCTAAAATCGATAGTTTTCGTTTAAATTTTTCACGATTATTGAAAACTTGGAAATCCAATTTAAACTAATATTTTGAAAATGGAAAAAGGGGAGGGGGGGGGGGAACTTTAATCCCCAATGAATTCCAAATGAAAAACTATCGATTTTTTTTAATTTTTGCAAGAAAATCGATAGCATACAAATAAAAAATTAAATGTTGAAAATTTTGTTAGAAAACTATTCATTAACCTGTGAGTCCAAGGGCGGATCTAGTATGGGGAGCATGCCCCCCCCCCCCCCCAATCAATGAACTTTACCCCCACTGACTGTGGACTCGCTCCTCAAACACATGTGGCCGCCATGGGCATCCACAGAGGAAGGCAAGTGGGGCATTCACAGAAGGGGGGCAAGTGGGGCACTTGCCCCCCTCCCTTGGCTCAAGTTATTATAATTAAAATCAGATATTTATTTCATGCAACTAGCACGTCTGCATCCCTCCCCCCCCCCTCCTTGGCAAAAATTCTGCGGACACCCATGGGTGCCCCCCCCCCCTCCCCCGTGACCTGTTTGGGAGAACCCCCAAAATTACATTTAAAATTCTGTTATGACTAAGCTCCCATAATATTATATTTTCAACAGAAAATTCCAGTACAGTACTGTGTATCTGCCCAAAATTTATGTTGTAAACAAATCATCACATAAGGGAAGTTCTGGAAAACAAATTATGTAGGTTAAATGTCTGGCTCCAGGACCAGAAATGATGGCAAAGTCATTAAAGATGGCGCTTGTCCTCATGCTCACGAGTACATGATCCAGAATTAATCAAACTGTTCAGTTTTAGTAAATTTCATTGAATAAATATTAGGGCAATGTGTGTGTGCCATATCTGGTAATGTTTGTCCTCGGTCAATGCAATAACACCCAAAATGTCTGATTACATAAGGGATACAGGCAATTCCCATGTCACAATTCATATTCTGGGTCAGCACTGACTAGCTGCTGTAACACACTCCAGAAAGGAATTGAACCAGGCCACTAAATCTTTTCTAATCTGTTCAAAATGAGCGTGGACTAGGAGAAAAGTGTCCCCCTGTTGGTGACATGGTGAACTAAGTATAAATAGCCCGGCAGATGTCATTCATAGGACACGCCCCTTGTTAGAATGATGTGGGGGGGGGGCACTTATTGGCTGGTCTGTTTACAGTTGCTATCAATAGATGGCATTGAAACACGCCTATTAATTGCTAGACCTGTTTTAATAGTTGGAAGTTATTTGTAATAGATGGCGCCATAAGTCTATGGCGAATCACAGTGGCGGCCATATTGATTAAGAATATATGCCAATTGACAATTTTTCAGTATAGATGGCGCTTTACTTGCGAATGAGCTAAATGGGGTCTAGTTGGGGAGGCAACAAACATTTTAAGAATGCGATTAGTTACTTCAGTAACATGAAAGTGAGATTTTTAAAACTATACAAAGTATCAATTCATTGTGATCGGAAGTTGGGGATTATAACAGGATGTTTGGAATTAAAAACCATTAAAATTGCTGAAAATTGCTTTGGGAGTAAACCCCAATTTATTTTGATATAAACAAAAATTGCAGGTTTATTTACTTCTACTTCATTCCCTACCAAAAAGTGCGATAGGCCTACTTTATATTTTTATAAACCCGCTGCAGAGGGCGCCCTGAAAAATGCTCTTGTAATTTTAAACATTGTTTATAACCTGTTTAACTAATTAGTGAACCGCTAGGGAATTAGATCAGCGTTATCAAAGTTCTAATAGATTATAGCCCGTTCCAATAATTTCTGGACCTTGACCCGCCCCCTAGTGCCAGTTTCATTTTCATCATTTCATCACGTGGGAGCAGCCATGATGAAAATAAAACTGGCGCTTGGTGGCGGGCCCAGGTCCAAAAATTACAGGAAGCGACTACAGTCAGTATTACAGTCACATTTTCTGTAAAATCTGGCAACACCCAAAAATATGTGTGATAAGGTAGAATTTCCAGTTCGTTCTTTCGTTGAACAGGGTATAGTTGATGAATTTTAATGGGATTTTTTTTAAGGATGTCAGACTTCTTTCATAATCCACCCTAGTGTTATGTTAAAATCCATAGTCGCCCCTTTGTCAAGCCGTTGTCATCAGACTATACGAAGTCTGGTGCACTTTTGTCACACTGGAAATGCATAGGGGGAAAACCACACATGTGCTCGAGACACCATTGTTTTGGAACGAGTAGAAAGTGCAAACAAACTGGCAGCATTTGGTTATAAGCTGTCACACTGAACAAAAAATTTTAGGCCCAGTATTAAATTTAGGGCAAGTGCTGGGAATGTAGGTTGTGGCCTTTTAACCGTTTCTCTCTATTGCAGATAACAAAAAACCCGATAATGAAAACATGTTATAGTTTTCAATTTCATAAAATTGCAATTTCTATGCTGTTCAACTAAAGAGTGAACTGCAGGCTTCAAACGTACCCAATCACAACCATCAAGTTATATGTTGACGTCATTTTTTGCCCTCAAAGATGGCCGACCCTGCTTTCGGTACATTCCTAAATTCACCCAGAATGCACCATGAAAGCATTCCTAATTGGCTGTGGGAAAGCTAACAAAAGGAAGTGACGTCAATTTTGATGGCTTTCTATCCAAGAAATTCATCAGTCTCAAGAAGTATTGAAATATTAAAGGCGGAAGTCGGCCATATTTGAGGGCAATTGAGGGATATGTATCATATGACGTCATCATAAAACACCTATTGGCATGGTCTCTAATTAGACAATAATACTCCCCTATCAAAATGCACTCCAATAATGCACCATTCTACAAATTGTTTTTGGCATTTTAGTATTATTCATAGATGGCGCCATACATCTATGGCAAATAACATGGGCAGCCATTTTAGAACGGGCTAAATTGTAGTTGAAATCTATTCCTCACAGATGGCGCTTTACTTTTGAAAGGAAATCATGCAGAAGTAACTAACGTAGGCAAACTATGAATGGCCAATTTACAGTCCACTCTTTTGTTGAACAGGTCTGTTTTATATTTTCGCATGTATTAAAGCCATTTTGAAAAATGTGATGCAAATTTTTTGTGAACTTAAATTTATGGGACCATCACAATGCACCACAGACAATTTTAGAATGTTCCATTAAACAGTTTTTGTTTACTGTATATAAATTATTCCAGGTAACAAAAATGCATTGGCTAACATGGCAGTGCTGGCATGTTTTTAAGCTTTGTTTTGACACCTTTGGAAAGTTCTGCTAGGCCTAAATTGGAAAAGTTACACCAGATGAAAGTGTAGGGCGGTGACACAGGAGAACTCCAAAGGGGTAATTTATGAACCCGTCTATCTCGACAGGTGTACTTGGCCTACCTGGAGATGGAGGTGAACTTTTAGCCTTGTTGGTAACAGGGAAATTCCTGAGTGATTAGACAGCCTATACGAGGCTGGATATATGACAACACGTTGTGAAACAGCTGGTGGTCGCCATTTTGTTTTTGAAACAGTGTGAACAGTTCAGAAATTTTAGGGGTCCAAATTTTCCTGTTTAAGGTGACAAAAATGCATTGGCTAATGCTGTCTTCAGAAGCCTGTCAATGCATTTTTGGAATGGTTAAATATCTATGGCTTAATTCAGAAGTAGCGAATAAGCCAAAAGTTGCTTTTGAGATAATAACGTTTTTTATGGAAAAAATTTTACATTTGGAAACAAACAAAAAAGGCTGAAATTTGGTGAACAAATGAAACTAGGCCTATATATATTTTATAGGGAATGGGCTAATTTTTATTAAATAATTTAATTAGTTAAGTAATTTGAGAAATAAAAGGCTTAAAATGCACATGCACTAGTTTGACTTTGATTAAGTTTGCAGGAAAGCGAAATAATTAAAAAGTGTAAAGTAGCGAATGTGCACATCCATTAGTTTAGAATAAAGTAAATGCAAAAAAAACTTGTATTGTTATAAAAATCCATGTCATAAGCCATTTTTAAAAGGTATAAACTAACGAATGTTACCATTCACTGCATGTACTTGTAACTTTTAGGGAGGGAATTTTGTTGGATATTCGCTACTCTTCACTTCTGTAACTTTAACAATTATTGGTTAAAGTAATTTCTGTAACTTAAGGTTAATTAGGGACACTTCCAGGATCACAATGGTTCACTTATCTCATTTTTAACAAATTGACTCATTCGCTACTTGTGAAATAAGCCATCGGTGTGTTATGGGGGCTAAATTTAACCTATTGCTTGCAAAGCACATTTGATTTAAAATAAGAAACAAAAAACAACGTTGTTTTTTAGCGTTGAAAAAGTCCAAATTACAAGTTGAATGCATTTTTTCCAGGTTGAATTTTGAAGAGGGGAATTCGGAAATAGGCCTACACCCCTTTTTTTGTTAGGGGGAAAAACTTGCTTGAAATACTCGACCTTAGTAACAGCTGACCAACTCCAAAATGAATTAAACAATAAGGTTAGGCGTGACTCTAAAATCCTACGCTTGTAGTTCCTGAAAATTTCAGCTAAAAAACAACCTTGTGATTCTGGCTGCGAAAATCTACTAATTTTTTAGGCCTACTTTTTCATATTGTTTGGTCCAGGGGTAATTTTGTTTGTTATTTATACATTTTAGGCTTCTATAGTTTTACAATTTTCAGGGTTAATTAAATAGACCAATTCCGAATTTATTTCCCCAGAAATTAAAAATAAAATGTTTCTACTTTTAAAATTCACAAAATTTTCATTTAAGAGTTAGGCCTAAAATACTACTATTGTTTCGTTGTATTTCAGATAGGCCTACATACGTGCATTTGACAGCACATTTTCTTGCTTGTTTGAATGCAATTTAAGTTTTGTTGAGGATTTTGTTATAATTTTTTTTCCAAAAATTTGCTCTTTAGGCCTAATTTTTTAATTGCTTTTTAATTTTATAGAAGTGTAGTACTGTTTACTTTCATCCTTATCAAAGTGTAGTTTTTAATTTATAAGATTTAATGGGATAATTAAGTAGCATTCTGGGATTGATGAGCAATTTTCAAAATCTCGTGAATTTTAGCGAAAAATTTTTTAGGCCTAATGCTTTTTTTATTGTTTGCATTTGTGTCCCTTTAAATCGAGGTTTTTAAATTGGGGTTGGTTAGGCTTATGCAAGCTTTTGATTACCGGTATGCGAAATATTGTTACTCAAACTTATAAGACAGGTCAGAAAAATACGCCTTGTTTTTTAGTAAATTTTCAAATTTTTGAACATTTTTTTGAAATTTTTTTTTCCGTTGGACTTGTCATACACGTTATTTTTTTTTTTAATTTAAATGCCACAACCACTTGGTCTAACATGGATCCTACATTTGGATTCAAAATTTACAAAATACCCAAACATACCGAAATTCTCTCATACAAAATTTTTACGAAAAACAGAGCATTTTCTGAGAATTTCTACCAACCCAACTGTCATGTCGGCTTTGCCCCCCTTTTTCTGTAATTTTTCTATGCTATACTCTCAATGGGATTTTCTAGAAAAAAAAAATCGCTCGGGATTTCCCGTTTTTGAGGAGTTTCTCACCGTTTTCATACATCAGACTTTAGCCCTTACCATAATCCCACTTTCCAAAACAATTAATTTTTCGATTTATAACCCTAAAACGTAATATTTCCTAAAGATATAATAAATAGAGGTGCTTACCTTTTCGATAGCTTGGGTTTTCAAGTTATTGTTCTTTAGGCCACTTACGCAAGGATTTTGCACTCTCACGAAATCTCGATCGGCGATGACGTTCACGAGACTCAGGATTTTGAACCCCTAGGTGGTGGCGCCCTTAAGCGGCAATGAAGGGTATTAGGTTACGGCGCTCCTAGTGATATTTTCTTGCCGCGAGTTTACGTTGAGTTTTCGGTGTTGTTTAGGAATTTCTCTTCAGTTTTAGTGTATTTTTAGTGTTTAATTTAGTGTTGGAAGTGGAATAACTTGCTGAAGGTTTGTTATTATTTATTACTAATATTGCGTTGCAGCTTGATAATGAAAAAAACAGGTGGCAAGTGGTAACATTCTTGCATTAGGGTAGGCATACTGACTGACGCTGGTGTAGCCTACCTGTAGTGCAGAATTTTCGGTGTTGACAAGATATTTGTCTTATTTTCATATTTTTGTGAATTGAATTTAAGTTTGGATAGATGTGGAGTAAGTTGCTGTTTGTTTGTTATAACTGCTTAATTCTATATATTGCGTTTTAGCTCGGAAAAGGGAGAAATCTGGTTGCACTTGGTAGCATTTTTGCCTTGAATTTGGGAGACCAAGGTTCAATTCCCAAGGTTGGCTGCTGTGCCTTGACAATTGTTTTCCTGGTTTCCACATGGATGCTTGGTGCAGACTGGCAGTATCTTTAAAACGTTTACCATGACTACATCCCTTCCTAAATATCTGAATGAAAAAATAATCCGTTTTTTATGACTTATCAGTTTTTTTTGTTGCAGTCATGATTTTCAATCCACCCTGATGTTCTTCGTAAGTGGGCCATTTAGGGCCAGTTTCACCAACAACATTTAAGTCTTAATCCAGGGTTGTTATGATCATGTGACTGATTTGGGCCGATGAAATGTAAGGATCGTAAAGAAACTAAGATTAACTTGTTGGAGAAACTTGTTAACATGTTAATCTTGTTGGAGAAACTGGCCCTTAAGGGGGCTGTCCACACTATCAACAAAATGCATGCTCCTATGGGAATCTCCATGTTAAGTACCGGTACAAAT
>JAQIXP010005403.1:0-10479 GCA_034700285.1 Proteroiulus fuscus | reverse complement strand
ATATTCCCAGCTTAAATCACTATTCCAGACTTCAGCAATCCGCCCATTGTTATATTTTAATTTGCTTTTATTTAAGCTTGGAATAAACATCAAAATAACATGTTATTTTGAAGTATATTCCCAGCTTAAATCACTATTCCAGACGAGCAATCCTTCCAATAGGATTTAAAGTGGTAAACCTACAAAGTTAGTAGAAAGGAATTTTTTTGAAAATGAGCACTAAGTTAATAAAAATTGTGTTAAAAATTGTTTGTGTTAAAAAATATAAAATTAATCAAACATTAAATGATTGACAGTTTCCCCATAAATATTTTTATGGATACTTACATTTTACTGGAAATGGCAATATAGTGCAGTCTAAAATAAAACAAAAAGATTATGTAAATGTATATATTTTTTATTTCTAAGAAAAAACAAAATAAATTGATCAAATTTTCTTCTTAAACGAATACTTATTTGTGGGCATAACCTATAAATGACAAACAAAATCTTGGCTCATTTTTCTATCTTTCAATGCTGAAAAAATATAAAAATTAAATAGAAATATAAAATATGAAATAGTGTTGTAAATAGACTTAACTAAAATTCCTGGCATATAATCTGTAAAAAATAAACGTAAGACTTAATATAAATTTAAGTATTCTTACCTAAATTTATTCTCAGTAATCTATCCAGTACCTACATTCTGCTGGCTTGAGTGACTACTGAATATATTCTGCACCCATGCAGGAATGCAGGAATGTAAAGTCTGGTTTTAACAGGCCCTTTTAATTGTTGTACCCCTTTCATAACAGTTCCCCCTTTTAAGACCAGTCATGCCAAACCTCTCAAAAAATTTAAACAAAAGATATTTAAGGAACTGTTCCTTAATAAAGGTTGATGGACTAAAGATCCCTCAAAACTAAAAGATTTTGACCTAAATTCCATGTCAATTGAAGGAAAGTGTACCTAATAATTGATTATGGAAGAAATCCTTAAAAAAATAGGGCGATAGTGATGTAAATTTAACGGAAATTTTTAACAGTGTATAAGCTTAATTTATAGCTTAATACATTTAAATTAATATGGACGCATTAGTTACATGTTTAATTAATAGCCATTGCCATAATGGACACAATTTACTTGGGCAAAGTCAAATTTAATTTACATTGTATATATGCTAATTTAACTATTTTTTTCAACCAAATAAACATGGGCGAATTTGATGGCATGCATGCAGATTAATTAAGATAATATCCGATGTGAAAAACCCACATTGAACCCGTATAATATATAGCATGCATGCATATATCCACTGACTTGATTAAGAACTGATCCGAATCAATATCGGTCATACTAATTAACTAAACACCTCGATTTACAACTGAATTTGTCAGAATATATGAGACAAATGTGCTCATATGGTTTCAATTTATAATTATAATTGCCATGAAAATGACCTGGAAGCTATAATTGCTAACAATCCCTTTAACTGCACACATTAAGTGTATTTGTATAAAGTCAAAATTTCTCACAATTGTTAATTGTACAACGAAAGTATAAGAAAAATTTCATGCAAATGAAACGCGTTTCTTGCAAGAACAATAACTTTCTATTAGGAATTTTCATGAAATTTTCTATAAAGAACGCTTTTTCATTTTTTATTGCAAAATGAAAACAAATAAAAATTAAAAAATAACTATAGACAATATCAAGAAAACCGCGTGCATGGTGCTTCATTATATAAACCTAATTTTGCATTCGCATATGAATATGCTTTTATAACTAATATCTAAAAAAAAGATAACAATAGCAATAATAGAGAATAAAGAAAATTAAAAACCATTCATAATAAATAGTATGATCGAGGATATTTAAAATTGCATTTATTTGTATTATTCAGTAGGCTAAAGAGAGTATAAAATTATCTTAAATCAATTTTAAGCAGAAAAAGCAAACACTTTCATACCTGCGCATAATCAATCTTAATTAAAAGTAAAAACTATATAAGCCTAGTATATTCATTAAAATTAATAATTCACTGGTATTTTCGTCCCTTTGACGTCATATATAAAAGTACCAGTACACATACCCTGCAGTACGTTCTAAAGTAAGTTACTCGATAATCACTGCCTGATGAAAGTCATAACACCTAGGTATATTCTCATATGACGTCACCATGAATCAAAATGGCTGCACTTATCACTCACTATACATTGTATTGAGCTATATCCATATACACTTGTCCCAAATTCTTAAATGATTATGCTGAATTGTCCTTTTATGTATAATTGTTTAAACGTCATTTTTATAGTTATATATACAGCAATATCACAGCATGCACGCGTAGTGACATTTTTAAATTAAAAATCCATCAAAAATGTCTATAAAAAATAATATAAAAAGCTCGAGCAGCTGAGAACATCGTTATTTGCATAATTGCTAGAAGATATACCGGTATACGCAAAATTAGTGTTGCAGATTAAAGAGTATATTATAATATATACTCGTATACAATATATATAGGTATACGCATTGGATAATTACTTAATTAAAACGCTGCTACTAATTAAGAGTGCATATACTCTCAAAAGTACAACATGGATTGAAGATGTTGAGATAGATGGCCTGATTGTTATGCAAATGAGACCTAATTCACTGACATGTATTCCCAGACGGTATACATATATAGCTTCACTAAATTTAATTAAGCAGCCTGATATGTTAATGCATATTGGTTAATAAAAACGCTATATGTTTATAGGGTATCCATCTAAAAATCCAAGTCAAATTTAATTAGGTAGCTAGGCCTACATTTCAACAACAAAATTCCTTCGGAGGATGCAATACAACCAGTTCATGTTTGTATTTATCCACAAACAACATGCGTGTTAATTTCACAAAATATCTTATAATAGCTTACAGAACCTAATATTTCAAAGCTGCACATGCATGGGGCAAGTATATTTGCGAGTATTTACAGTTGCAAAAAATGCACTGATTATTATGAGGTTAACTTTGTAGTCACATCATTATTATCACAGCAATGTTATAAATGGCAAAAGATATAGTCTAGTGCATTCACCCTTTAAAAAGTAAAAAAAAAATAATAATAAATAAAACATTCGTTGAAATTAATACACATGAATGCATTTTAGTCAAGTATAGATCCGATAGACCAAACATACATTTTACAAAAGAGTAAATACGTGTATTAATTACATGCACCTATAGGCTTCATGCTGGTACAATTATAGCACCACCAAAATAAAGTTGTTTTAGTTTCGAATATCTGAAAAATTGTGCAACAAGATTTGCATTTTATGAATTGAATGCGTATCAATTTTTAAGCAACATTCGTTGCAGGTTAATTGATTTTCCAAAAGGAATGTATTTGCATTACGATTGTTGAGTATATATACATAGTTGAGGTTGAATTGCTCATGCGCAGTGGGTGTCTTATCTTTCTGCACTTGTGTTCCCTTCTCCTTGTTTCGTTTTTATTTAAGATCAGCTGCTGAGTTTGGGATGTTTTCTTTATTATGTCTTGTTTTTTCCTCAACCTGGGCCACGAGAGTATACAATGGATATAGTTTCGTGTACTAATTTCGACTCCAAATTCTTTTCCACATTTTTCTAAAGGTGTAGTTATGCCAGAAAAGTGAGATTTTCGAGATACGACTGCGCGCCGCTATTATACTACTGGACTTGCTTATTCGAGAAAACAAGAAGCAGAAAATAAAGCCAGGGTGAGTTATTAATTTTTTGCAGCGAAACATCTGAAAATTAACCAATCTAAAGATAGATTTTTCAGAGGAAAAATTTGCAGGAGAGCTATGCACTACATTTTATCCACACGAACCATGCACGCCATATAATCAACGTTTTCCATCATTTGAAAAACTTTCACGTAAAACCAGTTTGCTGGAAAAAATTATAAGGGGGAGCCAAAGCGATTTATTATATATTTCAAAATAAGTGCACTTGTATATTAATTGGCAATTGTACCTGTCATTTCATCTGCATTAACTATTTTAATCCATGCACGAATAATATTATAATAAACCTGATCTTGTATAACTCTGGAAAACTTTTTACGTGTGCTATATGAGAGGGAGAACTTCCACCGAAAAAAGGGTTTATTTCAGGATTTTCGAGACAACTTCCAGACGTGGACGGTGTTCTGTTTACGACTTTCTAATTTTATAAGCTATTTTAGTTCAAACATGGCTGCACTCTTTACCAGTTCTCCTTAACTATTTTAACCTCTCTGGCATTTTTTTCTACTTCACTGTGACTTATGTGTCAGCGTTTTCAAAAACAATTCAAGACTGCGTGTGTAAAACTGTGAAACTGGACCTGAACACAGACCACCCTTGTGCTAATCCAAATCTTCCTATTTTAACATGGATAACCGACGATAAAATTAGTTCATGTGCGGGTAATAAAAAAAGTTTCATTATGAAACAGTCACACATTTAAAACGATACGCGTTATTGCTAATACGTCCAGTTGAATCATTTCCAGATTAAGGTAAGGTCAATATTATATATATTTGAATTTTTAATTTTCATTTTATTCCAAAATGCTTGCATTTATATCATGAAAGTATATGCATAGGCCTATGTACTGTTTTTAGTCATGATTTGTTTTTGCATTTATTGTAAAGATAGTATGTATTTGTAAAAAAAAAACACACCCAACAATACAGCAGAATGTATCAGAATAATCCCTGAACCTTTTTTCAATCAAAATAATTTAACGATACAATTAAGTATTTCACATAAACATGTAGGCCTATACTCATACTTTGTGGATGACCCTTCAGTCACGTACCCAAACTAATATCAAAACTATTTTTGCAAATTGTAAGTCCAGAAAGCATGAACTTTAATAATAAAAACAAACACAAATGATACACCTCCGCAGAAATAAGGCAGTTGTTTACCTATATTATCACATGAATATACCGGTATTAATAAATAGAAGCTGTTTCCAATACACAGATAAGTTTAAATTATAAAAGAAGTAGAAGAAAAAAGAAAGAAAATCACTGCATAGTGCCACTGTATAAAATTCCCAAATTTTTCAGCCATGTTTATAATGTTCTCAGCTATATTACAATAAACTGTATTTCTGCTTATATGTTTGTTAAATGCGATAAGCTTTATCTTCTAGCGCGCAAATATATCACAGAATAAGCATAACAAGTTATATGAAGGTGTTGTATCTGGTGGGAAATAAAAGATATCTGTATCTGTCCATCAAGCTGCGTGAATCCTTACATTGCACCAAGTGAATTATACATTAAAAACTTTAAAAAAAAACCAGTAGGATTATTAAATTCAGTTTACTTTTATGTAAACTTTGGAAGCAATAAAACAAAAGTCAATTAAAGCTGCATAAATACTCAACCGTATAGCTACCAAAACTCATGGCATGCATAGTTTAGCAATAGTTTTGGTAGGTAGGAGGTCTAGGCAGCATAATTGCAACAACTAAGCACATTGAAGCAGACTGCTCCAGCTTTGATAAAAAAGTGCAACATGTGGACACCCAAAAGCATTATTTCAGATTACAAATTGAGTGCAAACGGAAAATCGAATTAATCTATAAATTAACTGGGGGAAAAAATCTGTTCTTCTGGAATTAATCTTATATATATATAGCAAATCATCGATCAAGCAATGCACAATCCAATCAGGACCAAACCAATTTCCAAGGCACATGCCCTTCAATTCATTTAATCTTTCAAGGATTTTTTTTTGTTTTTCTTCCATTAAGAGATGTTGGAAAAAAATCGAATTGATTAATCGTGATCTGATTTACTGCATTAATTTATAATTGACGACAAATTGCTAAATGTCTTATACCACAATCTAACCAAGTGCACGAACATGTTTTTTTGCATTCTGTAATTAATTTCAAAAGCTACATGTATCTCCATTCAAATAAGTGTAAGGAAGAATAAGTTGCTTTATACATTATACAAGTCCAATAATTGTATTAATTATATAGCTAATTGTATAGTTATATAACTATATATATATATATATAGGCCTTTGCATAATATGTTGGTTGGAAGCTATACAGTATATATGCAGTATAACAAAAGTCCGACCAGTCTTTTAATTGGAAGTATATCAGGTTTCCCACAATGCAAAGCTTCATTACAAAACAATGCCCACATCAATATATAGACCTATATATTAACTGGGTAGTGGTTACCCTTTGATTAACCCATAAAACGCGGTTAATCTTTGGTTAACTGCTAAAAGCATTTCATAAGCCCTGTTTTGAGCATGCGTGGGCGCCATGTTGAAAGGGGAAAAGACGTCAGCATACGTTCAGCCTTTCAAATTACGCCCCTTGAACGTATTTCCTGTTTTCCTCAATCATGCAGTTAGTATATTTAGAGATCAGTGAGTGTAACTGCATAACTAGTACATGTTCACATCATCATTATAGAAAGACAGTTTAAAATGAGCATTTAGACTTTCAGCTATTTGGTAATCCTCAGAAATTATAATATATAAGTTATATATGGCTTTATATATAACCATATATAATTCATAGTACAGTGTGACCAAGCACGTCACTTCCTTATTATCAGTCATACCATTTATTAGGGGCGGGGCTAGTATACATTAAAATTTGCTCATTTATGTATTTGTGTGTGGGAAGGGAAGGGGGGGGGGGTTGTCCATTATAAACATAAGCATGTATAACGCAACATGTTAAAGTTTGGAGAACTCAATTCTTGACTTCCATTTCCAAATGCACAAGCCCAAAAAAGAGTAGGCCTATACATATACAGAGTGTCCATGAAAGGTGACCTGGGAATAAATCAACTTGTAAAAAACACAAATGTATGCCCAACTCACCTTTCATACTAATGTTTCTACACTGATTCCCACCTCTCCCCCACCACACACTTCTCAGAAAAAAAATGAGAACTGCAAAAAAACTACATTTTTCTAAAGTAAAAATGTCCGAGTTTATATATAAATTTCATTGACGCGTATATATTATAGTTTAGGAGATATTTGGAATCTTGGAGATCTTTCTTGACACCGTGTATATTGAATGCTCTTATTTTGGCCTAACCCGGCCTGCAAAGGCAATCGTTTCATTCCACTTAAATGCATGCTTCTGCAAATTGTCAGCCAAATAGTGTTTGTTTTTCATTCCTGAGTTTCAACTTCAACTATTTCACCCACGTTCTAATATATGTTACATCTATTTAAAAGGCAATGTAGAGAAAACGAGCCTAGGCTTCAATTCCAGGTGCAGAATATTTTGCCTTAAATAAAACACGTAATCACCATTTAACGAGAAGTATGCAGATTATATAAACAAAATGAAATCTTGAAAAGTTTATCACAAATTTATAGGTTTGTTGTCACTCGCTCTTCCTAGCTCTCTCTGTATTATATCTGCAGAAAAAAAATACGACATTTTGAAGAAGAACTATATAGCCTAGCTTGCACCCTAGCATTCGTCTTTAAACTTTATATACCTTTAGTTGATAGTTAATGTAATGCATTGGTATAAACCTTGACAAGTCTAAAACACGCACACTTATTGCATTTGGTATCCTTATAGATCAAATATTTCAGAGAATATTTCGCACAAATTAGTTCACACTTTTTTTGAGCATATTGTAGCCGTTTAAACCGTTTTCTTGGAAATTCTTTTCCAATTTTATCATAAACTAGAAAAAAAATTCCTTAAACACTAACATATTATATGGTTAGCCCCAAATATACCTCCTAGAACGTAAACGAGATAACAGTTTTAAAAATATATCACTCGATGTGATTTTCTAAGAAATACATTTCCTTTATAGATAAATGACGTACAATCCAACTTCTTAAGTGTATACTACAGGACTTCGTGATTACACTTTATCAAAACAACGTAAACAAAATGGCTACGTGTAACTATGTATACTGCAAACGTTTGCCAATTGAAATCACAACTTAAAACTACCAAGAAAATAAGTATGAAGCAGTTTGGAGATTTCCATGTAAAGGGCGATTCTGTCAATTCTGCAAGTATATATAACTGGTGGCAGGGATAAGATTATAATATATAGGCCTACTTATGCATGCTTAAAAAACAAAATTTTTACAAACTTCAATTTCAAGATACTCTTTCTGAACTGTCCTCTTGAAAGTATTTCTTAAAATACCAATAATTTTACCAATATTTAGAAAATAGAAACTAAAAAAAATATATCTTGCCTCTCAAAATTTGTGGGATGAAGGGTTTTTATCCGATATACATGGAGAGGCCCAACTTAGCATTTAGATTAGATAACATCAGTTTAAGCAAAGTCTGTATATTTGCAGCTCTAATATCCCCGTATCTGTGTTGTGTTAAGTTCAACACTATATTCCCTATTTTCCCTAACCCCTATAAATATTTCAGGCCATACATTTCTTATATAGGGTTAATAAACACATAAGTTAGAAGTTTGCAGGGATCATGTGTTATCGTTCATTTGAGCCTAGTCTGGTTTTGTCTCAGTTTCAAGGGGAGCTTTCATAACATGGCTTCCCATTGCAACAACACCAGACCACCCCCTCTGAATGATCTCTCTATCTCTACACCATACAGTCAGTTCCATATTTTTCATTGTCCATTTCTGACTTTATCCCCTTTCCAACCTCATCACATTTGTCGGTCTTCTTTTTCTGATGTATATATATCTATTTGGCATGCGGACCTATAACGTGAAACCAATGCTTATTCATAAAAAAAACCAAAGATGGTGTGCATAGGCAAACAAATATGCACATTTGGATAGACATTCGAGCATATGGTAAGAAAACATGGCTCTCACATGCATGCCTGCAGTATATTTCAAATAAAATTTCATATTTAGCCTATAAATAAGCTTTTAATCATGCACTTTCGTCACCACATTTATATAACTGTTGATTTAAATATGCCACGTATTGGCCATGCAGGATATTAATAGAAATATACCGAACAACAGTAATCTACTTTAGGGAATATTTCATTACTCAATGTTAGTGCATTTTAGCCACATTTAAATATAGTATATATGCATGCATGGTTATTGACTGCTTGGGTACAAGTTCCTCAAAGTTTCTTAAAAATCAAAGGTAAAAAGCATAACTTTCAGCAGTTAGGCAGAGAAAAGAGAGTCAGGCAAAGTAAGGCTGAACTGTGTATTTTTGGATAAAGTCAGACAAAAATCAAAAAAACAATTGCTTGAAATTACATTAGTGGCATTTAATACTTTATGAACATAACTCATTTCTGTTTTAATTTAAAAATAAATAGGCTATACTTGTTCACGAAGATAAATTGGACTGCATGCTTTACTGCTAAGTAAAATGGAAAAGTTAAAAATAAAAAGTGTATAAAAATCAGGCAAAATTATCTGGTGGCAACCGTATCAAAAAGCTATCACCTTACGGAAAAATTATATAGTTTTCTAATTTAAATTGAACTAATTTCTAAACTTATATATGCATGTGGCCATTCAGTCTAAATATATAATATATGTATACCTTATTTCCCCATTATTTGCATCAGCATTCCTTCACGTGTTTTTTAAAAAAAAATATAAAGGGGAATAAGTCTATTCACTCTGTGTTGAGAGAGAAAAAACAAAGAATTTAAGATGCTCATTTCTTCACGCCTTTAATAATGCGCCACACATTGGACCGAGAGTGCGAGGTGGGCTATAGAAAATATTCGGAAATTTACTGCTTTGTTGCATGGCAGTTATTCCTTTAATATATTACAAGCCCACGTTCCACTTCAAAATATATTTCTCCCCTTTTGAAACTAAATACATGTTAAAAAACATGGCTTTAAGTTTACAATTAAAACTGCTAACAAGCTAAAAGAGAAAAGCGTCACTAGAATTCAAGAGCTTAAATATGACATCTTGAAGTTTGAAACATATATTTATAATATTATTCGATCAGAGATCTGTCTGTAAATGAAATAGTAACTAGGCTTATAAAATATTTGCATTGGATTATTTAGAACAGGTTTTCTATTGTTAAAAATCCTGCATTTATCAAAACATAAACAATATTGGGAGGTATAGCTATAGGCTTACATTCACATTATATTGCATGCATTATTTGAACAACCCTCGGATGGTTTTTAATCCAGAACCCATGCACCCTTTGCAAAACTTCCAAACTTGTTAACAATGCCTTTATACTATATAAATAAATAAATAGATACAATTGGCAATCACCAAAGCTTGTTAACACATTTTTAAAACAAGAAAAAAAAAATTAGGCCTACTGGCTATTTACTTTCCATATAAATTTCATTTTTATATTAAGAGTTTCCACAGCCTGGAATATCAAAGAATTTAAATAGTCAGATAGGCATACATGGATTAATACAGTATTTTCTTGACTAATATACTTAAAGGGAAACTATCACGTTGTAATAAGTCATTATTAAATGGTAGGCACTTACTAGATATGAACGTCTGTGGCA
>JAQIXP010005402.1:0-10480 GCA_034700285.1 Proteroiulus fuscus | reverse complement strand
AACTGCAAATTTTGTGCAGTTCTGCAGTAAAACTGCAGGTGGACTGCAGAAAATTCGAATTTTCTGCAGACTTTTTTGCTGGGCAGTTCAAATAAACAATGAAGATCAATTCTAAAGCAATATATTTAAATGAAATAAGTATTCAGGAATGAATAAATCAATAACTGAGTGAAGGAGATCAACATTAAAATCCACCAGGTTGTAACAGTGACAAATGGTTGTGCAGGTCAATGATTAGGTTGATTCAAGCTGGTGACCACTGAGACCAGACTTAACTCATCAATTTTGGACATCATTCACCATCAAATGTCATGGTGGAAAAATTGGTGAATAAATAAAGCTGGAATTAAAGATTACATGAACCAATGGTATATAAGGAAATGTGGATTTTGTGTATTTGACAAATAATCCTTGAAAAATGGCAAAGCCTGCTACATCAACAAAAACTAATCTAATAAAAGGAAAATGATCTTCAAACCTTAATTTAATAAAGCAGGACCTTCTTAATAAATCAACAACAACCAAGTATACATTAATTAAAGATAATTATAATCATAAGAAAAACAAATGACATGACAGGTTGACATCAAGGAAATTGTACTGGTATTTCGAAAGGGGGGTATTAAGTAGTTAGGAATTTCTTTTACAATGTGGATTGACAGAGAGTGAGTGTTACTATGGGTTTTGGCACAGCTTATATACAGTTTGCCACAGTGTCACGTGATCCTAGTGGATTCTTGCCTCGTCAATATGCATTATTTATTTTCTTTTGAAGTGAAACAGTTCGTAGTAATTTTATTTTTGATCCCCTCTCTTGATGTAAGAAAAGTTTTCTTCGTCCAAAACAGAATATGCCAATCCAGGCACGTCTTGTTTACGTTGGTGCCGACTTGTCCATTTCATTTGGCTTTCTCTTATCTTGCATGTTTTCCATTTGAGCTACTTTCAGATTTTCTGATGGATGCTATGAACTATTTATTATTCGTTGATTGAAAGTTTGTAATGCTTTCTCGCAATCCAGCATTCCCTTTTGGTTTGAAAGTCTTCTTAAAGTTTCTGCTGGTGCCAACCTGTCACACTTTCCTTTGACCACTTCTCATTGTTTGTAACTTGCACGTCTTTCATTAGACATTTGGGAATCAGTTATTGATTTTTTTCCCCTCACTTGCTACTGTATTGTAAGATGCTGCTCAGATGTAGCAGGATTTTGCCCTGGCAAACAGGAGATTTCCAAACACACTTCTAATTTAAATATCACCTTTCCTTTAATCCACATACATTCACTGCACTTACACCAATTAACAATTAACAAACTCATCAACTAAATTCAACCAACTAAACTTAACACTGCCATCCTGTCTAAATCTTAGGTCAAGACTGTCCTCCCAACCCACTACAACAAAACCAAAATGGCACCATCATGTCACTGGAGAAATAATTTCTCCAGTCACGGATCAGCAAATTTACATAATTAGCCTCTAAACAGGTGCCCAAAACAGGCGGGAAAACAGTCATTCTTTACAGTATGTAATTTACATATTTTTCCTATTGGGAAATTTTGGTGGGGGAAATTAGCTTATTGATCGTAAAGGATCAATGTTTGCCAACATGATTTCCATACTTTGCTAAATTTTATTTGGGAATAAGTTTTATTTTGCTTTTATATTGATGCACTGACCATCTTTTCCAATTTAATTTGTTGCTATTTTCACCATGTGGTTTACGTGAGGGGTTTTCATGAGTCACTGACAGCCCACGTGGTATTGTGCCTTATTTTGTTCTTTTCATCTAGGGCTTATTCAGTTGTGATGGCTCCCCACAATCGCTCGTCTCCTGTTTCATCCCCGGCCTCTCTGGACAACTTGCCATCAGAAAACTGATGAGGACTCCAGTGCTACTGTAGAAAACCCGCTCAACGATCCAGATTATGCCCTCAAAGTGTATCAAGCCACTACAGCTATTGCTTGTGTTGTGGACATTATAGTGGTTTCATTTTGTCAGAAACCAAGGTTTTCATCAACCTCCCAGAGGATTTGTTCTCATTGGACATTGAGCCAGAATCCTTAATTGAAGCTGTTATAGAGAACAAGACTTTGCTAGGGGCGCTAGCATTTTTGCTACAATGCGCCACCTAGTATGAAAAAATTCATGACAGTTGTAGAGTTCTAAAATGAACGAATGTACCAATGTGCAAGGCCCATGCCTTTTAGCGGCATCTTTAAAGATTACTAGTGGGGTTTTAACGAATACACCTGGCTTTGTTTTATTAAGAATCAACTGAAGAAAGAGAAAAGGCCTCGCAAAAGCTCCATATCGACGATGTTTATGAATTTAGGAGCACTTAAAATCACGTCATTTATTGCCAGTAAATGCATGCTTGCCTCAAACTAAGGTCAATTCTCGCCCATAGTAAATTACGATAAATGTAAGAATTTCTGTCGTTGTAGGTGGCATATAGCTAGAATATTATTTTAGTATGGATCATTGTTAATTACCAATTTAGTCATAAATATATTTTTCCATTCATTACCTCTGTTTATATCAGAGTCTTGAAGGAAATATTATATGTTGCATATATGCTTCTACTACGAGATTATATTTCATCTACAAGTAATTTGTAACTATCTGACAACAGATGGCAACACTTGCCATAGTCTTCTTCTCTATAGCCTGGGTGCTTCCTATCATTGTGGCAGCTCTACAGGATCAGGACCATATAATTAGGTAAAACCACTCCTACTTATTACATCTGTTTAATGGCATAACATTGAGAACTTTTGGCTGAAGTTTCACTATGACATTGTGAACTGTGTCCTAGGGCACTTTCTAGGCATTGTCAAGAACAATTCCAGGCTCAAAGAAGACCTAATCGACTGCCTTCCACATGCTAATAGATTGTCAACCACATAGGCACCAGAATACCAGATGCACTAACAAGTAAGCCACTTGCCCTTTTTTTGCTCACCTCAACCACTCACTTTTATGCATACTGGTATTGCTTCTACCTTCATTGTTGCATAAACTCTCAAGTGCATATTTTCTTTTATTTGCATATTGTTGAGGATTAATGTTATTACTCACCCTGTATGTTGTTGTGCCCCAGTGTGCTTTTGTATGGGTGTTTCTGTGGTTTTCTACAAGTCAGCACACATTCCTGACTTTTTTGTCCCTCAGATGACAGGTTGCTATAATGTGTGCTACGTTTTTAATGTTTTTCTTTCAAATAAACACTTGTTCATCTAACCAGCCTGATTTATCACGCCTCAACATGGTAGCAGAACATTGGTGATTTCAGCTGTTTTTTCAACTGGATTTTGGTAGCCAATTGCAGACAGAAAAACAGTGAGTATTTGGGACTTGAAATATTTGAATGTCATTTGGCAAGAAAACATTGTTCAAATTTTCACTCACCACACAGTAGATCACAACTAAGATGTGTCCAAAGTTTAACACACAGACACTGCATGTCCTGTCACCTTCTGTGACTTGCACTTTTTCCAACTGACATTCAAATATTTCAAGTCATATATTGTCATCAGTGCTTAATTTTTCATTATCGTTTTCATGTCTTAGGTGAATACTTGCCATTCATAAGTCACTATACTCTTGGTTCACAATACCACTGCACGTCTTGCTTCCCGGTCTCATAGGATTAGGAGTTAACTTTTTTTAATTTATTTTGAAGTCAAAGTTTTTTATACATTTACAGTCAAAGTATAGTATTTGTAATAAATAAAAAGAATTATATGAATAGTCATAAATAATAACATTATTGTTCAGAACAGGTTAGTAGCCATTTTGCAACACAGTGGACATATTGGTGCTATATGTTGACATTGTCATAGTTGTTCACATATTTGATACAATTGTACTTAGAGAGTCCAATATTCCAATAGTTTCAAAAAGTTTCACTTTTCCTTGTACCTAATTTTGCAGAAAAATGTATAAAAGTTACAAAAAAAACTTATTGATCTATGCCCATATTTTGAAAAAGTTATGAAAATTATATCCAATAAATATTGAACGATGAGCATAATTATTATTAAATACAAAAATATATACACAACTTTTGATTAGTTGTGTTTGAAGTTATAAAATGATTGTCTGGGAAATTTCAAAAATGTTTGGATGTTTTCTTAAAATATGCAAAAGGCATGGTAGTCCACATGGAAATTCTTTTTTAAAGTTGAAAAATGTATCACAAAAGTATTGAATTGTGGTGAAATTTACAAAATGTATTTAAAAAAAGAAATATTAAATGTTATATAAAATTTCCTTGTTATAGTTGTGTTTTTTTAAATATCAAAATGATATTAAATTATCCATGATTAATTTTAAAAATTTATTCATAAAATTTCAAGTCAAACTCATACTTGTTAAAGTTTTAAAAAAAGGTAACCAAACTTATATTTAATTTACAAGTATTTAAACTGGAACACAAAAATATAATAATTTATAAAGTATATTAAAGAAAAGTATTGAGTTATGGTTAGTTGGAAAATATAAAAAAGTTGAATTTAGTATGCTCACAAATGTAATTCATGTGAGGATGACAAATAATTTCTGTGGAATTCTGCAGAAAATTTTCTGTACCAAGTATAATGCAAAACTAACTTTTAAAATATAATGCCGAAAAATGTCGGCCTCAAAGTTATACGAGTATACAGTACATATATCAATTCTTCTGAATTTTATTTATATATGGTGTTGTTTCCGCATAATTCTGTAGAACTTTTATTTATTGGAAAATTCATGGAAATTTTTCTGTGCAGATTGCAGAAATAAATTATTTAATGAGAAGAATTGCTTCTGTAAAAAAATTTCTCTTGCCCTTGATTCTGCCAGCACAATATATTTTGCTGCAGAATTAATTGTGTTGAAAACAATTCCAGAAAAGTATTTGCAGAATTCACAAATTCTAAATCCAAAAAATTGCGTATCATTGTTTCACTGTCACTAACCAGTTGACAGTATAGATTTTAAATAAATATTTGTATTAATGTGTAGCTATAGTGATATTGAAAATGCCAATACAAGTAAGGTTAGTATTAGTGTTCCATTGGGACCAGACTTCTCAATATTTGCATATTGACTGATTTAGAAAATATCATCACTTCAAAATTGTCATGCAGATAATGTTTACAAATTTTACAGTTTTCAAAGAAAGCACAAAGAATAGATTATAGTCTTCTTCATCTATAGATTTTAAATTCTAATTTCCCATGATGGCAGAAATCCCATATTAAAAAAAATGTAATTACGGTTCTGGATTATTTTAAAATAAGCTTTATTTTTAAGAAATATTTTAAAGTATATATTCGTTTACAATATATGGCTTAAATTATATTTCAATTTGTTTACCCAGTATTAAATTATTTTCCCTATGTAGAATATATCAGTATTACATTTTTAACGTTTAGAGTTACAATATGGCCGCCATAGTATCTTATTCGGCTTCAAAGTATTGCTATGGAACGCTACAGTGTGCTGAAATCAACGAGACCATTTCTGAATTTGTTGATGAAATGGTGAGATTTCTCACGTGAGATAGCAAATTTGAGTTAATAAATGTTGTTAATTATTAACAGTAGTTAAGTGTGGTAAGTATTATATTAAATAGTTAATGCTGGTTTTTAAGAGAAGCAAGAGTTTGTAAAAGTGGAATTGTTGAAAGTAGGTTGCGTGGAAAGTATCTTCAACAAATATATAGGCATGTGGCGAGCTCAGAGTTCAAGGTTTTTGAAAGTTAACTTGCTTGCAGGTATTATTTGGCTAATTAATTAAATTAAATATTTAGTTACCAGGGTCACCTCACATGTATTGAATCGTTTTCTCTAGATATGGCTTGTACAAGTCCGGAGGCGTCAAAATCTTCAGTTTTGCCTTTCAGTTAAACTGGCTTTTCCTTTTTTTGTATAGATTTTTATTAAATTTGTGTTTAACAATTCCATAAATTTCTGCACCTTTCTGTGGAAATTGTATTGCTGGACTCACTTACCTTCAAGAGTTAATATTATAGGGATCAAAAGGTAATAACTGGAAATCTGGAATTCTTTGCAAATAATTATGCTTAAAAAATTAAAAAAAAAATAAATTATAATTCCAACCTGAAAGAATAGAATCTTTAATCTATATAGCGAGAAAAGGAGTTTCCATGAAAAGATATGTAGGCTACGGTACCCATCAGTAAAAATGTACTACTAATGTAACCTAATAATTCATGATTAAGGCTTTTAAATTGTACGGTACTTAAAATTTAGTAGGCCTACTGAATTATAGAATTGGATTGGGCATATTACTGCAATTATTTCATGAAATTAGTAAAATATTGAACTTATAACACTGCTAAAAATGGCAACTGCATTGGAATACTGCAGTTTTATATCCGAAATGCAGCAGTTGTCACAATTTTCTGAAGTTTGTGTTCCATAATATGGAGAACCCTCTGCGCTTAGCATCAGAAATTCTTATGTTTACAATTACCGTATTGTTTCGATTTACCATCCATTCCGAATAAGAGCTCATACTCGAATAACAGCCCAGTCTATCGTGTTTACCATGGGTATAAGCGCCCTGCAGTTTCGAATAAAGAGCCCAGTCTTGAATAAGCGCCCAGTAAATGGACAGTTTTACTGGTATTTTGAGAACCAAATCAACCCAAAATTGAGAAAAAAACTACACTACAAGAGAATACCTGTAGTAGAATTAAAGTTAAAAGCTGTTTAAAACAATGGATAAAACTACTGATCGTTTGTTGCATTATCTTTGGCATTTGGTAAATTTTATTTAACCGCCCAGTCTCAATTAAGCGCCCAGTCACGAATAAGCGCCCACTCTCCACCCGAAGCCTAGAAATAAGCGCTCGGGTGCTAAATCGAAACAGTACTGTAGATGAATTTTTTTTGCTGCGATATTCATAGTGAAGCAAGTTTATAATTTATGCTTCAATAACAACAGGCACAACTGATTCAACATGACAAACTGTCAGATTTAATTGCGGAATTATTTTATATTTACTCCTGTGTTGTCGATTCGTAAGTCTTAATGCTCGATATAATGCTTTTTTGCAGATACTGAAAGAACGGATTTTTAATTTTCCATGAATACTCTCGCGCAGCGGATGCACGCCATTGTTCGTAGCCAGCTCTCCTCGCCTTCCAGCCGCCGCTTGGTGAAAATGTGCAGCCACCTTACATCGGCTTCCAGCCCTGCTGAATTGCCGTACAAGGAGATCCGTATCCCGGTGCCCTGGGGGCATATCGCAGGTAGGAATAAATCGAGTACATTCATATTTTTCTTGCGGCATTAATTGATTATCATGTGTAGGATTTGTGATTGCATGCATGCTCGCCTGTTCAAAAGCATAGATTAGGCTGTGCCTTTTGCCTTAATGGTGCTGAATTCAGTCTTTTGTGTTGGACTCATAATTAAATGGACTGCCTCGTAAGTTAGAAAAGTTTTTTTTAAAGTTTTTTTCGTTAATTTGCTAACTGTAGCGGGTAAATAGGAAGAATTTGATAAAATTCTCTAGAATATAATAAGCAACTGAATTGCAAAATAAGGGTATCTCTTACGTATATTGAATATTGCGGTTCCTAATTCTGCAGAAAATGCATTTTAGAATATAGGGGAAGGAATTTGGGCAGAAAAAAGTTTAGAATTTACGTTCTGCGGAAATTATAAAACGAGAACTGTAACAGTCTTGCAGTTTTTCCGATGTTTGAAAATTTCAAGATTCAAATATCTCATGAAATAAATGAGCCTACTGCTAAAATCTGCTGATTATTGAAAAAATAAATTCTAGTTTTCCTAATGGTAAAACAGTTATGTCTGATTAGATGTAGGCCTATTATGAAATGAAAACAGAAAACTTCAAAGTTTTAAAACTGCAGAACTTTTTTTGCTATCTAAAAAGTTTGAACAAGTAAATAATGCAGCACTTTAGTGAAAAGATTCAAAAAGTGAAATACCGGAACATTTTGGCACAATTTTAAAAATCAGCCCGGGCATGGATTTAGCATCCAAAAAGATGTTATGTCCAGGAAAAAGAGGACGTAGCCTATGCTAACAACGTGTTATGCATTAATTAGTGATGCTAACCTTTCATGTGATACAGTACACATTGGTGAAATGTAAATCAAAGTGTAAAGTGAAAACATGTTATATTATGATAAAAGTGTAGTGTGGGATTCATGTAGAAAATGGGAAAGAAAGAAGGAAGGTGTCATGTATAAAGCAGAGGAAAATTTCCTCATAAATGCGTACAATTGAACATATTTCCCCCATATTTATAGGAAAATGTCTAAGACTTCGTGTTGTCATATTCACTGGCATTTCTTGATACCATTACTTGAATTATGATGGTGTTTAGTCGTATTGACCTCAATGCATACTCGTAAAATACGTGATTTTGCGACTAAGTCGGTTTTTTTTTATTTAATTATTTCACCGGTTGTTATTGCAATGTTAGATCTGCAAATAGTTATATATTTTGCAGGAAAATGTCATGCCAAAAGGCTTTATTTTTGCAGAGAAAGTCAGAGAAAACTGTGTTTATTGACTTGGAAAGTTAGGGAAAACGTTTTTGACAGGATAAACTTTTGTTATTAAAATTCAGGGATGTGTTTATTGACTGGGGGAAGTTAGGGAAAACACTTTTTTGACAGGGAAAACTTTGTTTATTTGGAGAGAATGTCTGGGAAAACTGTTTTAATTTGGAGGGATCTGTCTGAAAAAAATTGTGCTTATTTGGAGGAATGTCTGGGAAAACTGTTTCTTCATGTAAAGTCAGGGAAATTTGTGATGTTGTCACGGAAAGTCAAAGAAATCCAGCAGATAAGAGTTTAATATGAACAGTTACAATGGATTTATTTTTCAAACTTGTTATTTGCCTGCCTGCCTGCCTGCATGTTACTGTTATTATAAACTGGTTTGCTTGAAACTTTTGCAACCCCATGTGGTGTTTTTGCATTTCCTACCAGGACCGCATGGTTTGCTTATACGGATACGGTTAACAAATACATTTGCAGTTAACCTGCTGCTTATTGTTGGAGCTTTGTTCATTTTAAGTATGCACATGTCAAAAGCTTCATTATGTGACATTTTCTGACCATTTCCGTGTCTTTGAAGCCAAGGAATGGGGCAAATCCGGGGGACACCCAGTTCTGGGACTGCACGGTTGGCAGGACAACAGCGGCACGTTCGACACGCTTATTCCCCTGCTGCCTCCTGACCTCCATGTGGTGGCCGTGGACTTGCCGGGACATGGGCTCTCATCCCACAAACCCCCGGGGACCCTGTATCACGTGTTCGACTGGATCTGCGATGTGCGCCGCATCGTCGACCACCTGCAGTGGGAGAAGTTCTCTATTTTGGCTCACAGCATGGGCGTGGGCATCTCGTTCGCTTACGCCGGGTGCTTTCCAGAAAAGGTGCTCAAATTGGTGGCTCTGGACGGGGTCAAGCCCTACGTTTACCCCATCGACCAGCTGCCCAAACAGATCGCCAAAGGCGTGGAACAGCTCATGAGGTGCGAGAAGGCCATGGAGAAGATTCCTCGCCCGCTGACCAACGAGGAAGCCGTCGAGCTGGTAGTTGATGCCATGCGAGGGTCTGTCACAGAGGAGTCTGCACAGGTCCTGCTGAAGCGTGGGGCCACCAAGGTGAGTGATTCCGGGCAGCTACTGTTCACCAGGGACTCTCGCCTCAAGGTAACCTCCATTCCTGGGGTAACCAACGACCAGCTGAAGGCACTCGCCAAGAACATCAAGTGTGAGATATTGCTGGTCGTGGCTAATCAGGGATTGGCCTTTGCATTTGCATCCGTGGAGGAGCTGGAGGAGATTCTGGAAATTTACAAAAAGGGAGCGAAGTCCTATAAGCTGGTCAAGGTGGATGGGACTCACCACGTGCACTTGAACAATCCGGAAAGTGTTGCGCCAGCGATTAACGAGTTTTTCCGCTTTTGACGACGGTGCTGCGCCTAGGCTTCTGATGGACTGGTCTTAAATATAGGACTGGGGGTATATGGTAATATATTTAACAAATGATATTCTAACTGAAATTTTCTAATAATTATATGAGATTGACATTCTGGTGCAATTTACTCTTGAGGTAAAAAGAAGAGCCTGTGCAGACCCCTCCCCCTTTGCTGGTAACTATTTTCCAAAGCGGGATGTGACTTTTCCAAAGCTGGGCGTGATTCCCACCACACAAGTGGTATGTGACAGTTGCAAAATATGTTTTTGAAGGTAAGCTAGCCAAACCAAAAAGAGAAATTCTTCTTCTGTAAAGAATTTTGCAGTTTAGATAAAAAAAACCGTCGTAATCGTGGAAACTGAAAAAACCCAGCGAGTTTAAAGGGACAGTCACACTTTGAAACAAGTTGGTTTTAATAAAAAGATCTTGAAAAATTATAATTAAAATGGAAATTGCGATTGCTTTTGACAATATCTATCAATAAATAAAATGATCTGAATAC
>JAQIXP010005401.1:0-10480 GCA_034700285.1 Proteroiulus fuscus | reverse complement strand
TGGGCAAATAAAATGTGGCAAATTCCACCACCATGCACCACCTCTTGCTATGATCTCGGTCTCTATAAATATACCACTAGCGTAGCTCGGTTACCAGGGACTATATATAAAGCTTGAGCAATTCTGCAAATTTGATTGGAAACATCTGGTAAATTTTTCACTGACCTCCTCGAGCATCAGTGTATATACAGTTTCCAGATTTCGCTAAATTGGACCATGGAAAATAAGTAGTTTATTACTGATAAGCATAGATTTCATAAAATGGAAAATTTTTAACAAGATCTTGAAATAAATAATTTTAATTTGGCTAAACATTTTCATTTTCAATTTAGCAAGGCTACGTATGCCCAGTAAATGTACCGAAAAACATGCAATATGCATTTCTTCAGAACTCCTGCAGATTTCAACACATTCAAAAGTATCTGATTAATTTCTGCAAAATTCCATAGAATATTTCTCGAAGATCTGTACTTGCAAAGTTTTACTGTCCAATGATCACACAGAAGCAAATTAAGTAAAAGGTTTTCTGCAGAATTTGTTTGTAAAACTTTCCTATATGAATAACGTCAGTAGGCCTATACGGTATAGTTTCCAATAATAGCTTTCTCTTTCCTACAATTAAATATAAGATTGGTCCTTTCCATATCCATAAAAACCAAGGCCTTTCTAGTAATTTAATTTTTTAATCTGTTTAGAAGGCCACTAATCATTTGTGGTTGGGGGGGGGGGGGGAATAAATACCCCAGTAAATCCCATATGCAACAACTCGCTGTATTGCATGAACCACCCTTAAAATCAGCATATACCATATTCTGCATTTGAAATGAATGTTCCTGCCAATTGCAACGAACATGATATTGAATAACCTTAATATCAATTTGTACAGACTTTAGTAAAATCCTTATAAATGCATTTCCTTGTCAGATCTGTCTTTTGTAAAGCGTTATGTTAATATTACGAACGAGTTTTCCATGTTATTAAAATTTAAAAATGTGCAGAGGAGAAACGTTCCCTTTTTATGGGAATTTCTATAAAATTGTATGGAAGGGAAAACGTTATATCAGTGAAAATATCCATTGGAGGGTTTACATAATTTAGAAAAATCAATGCAGTTTAATGACAGCCATCTAGGTCCACCTCTTAACCGCACCCTTCGGTCTAAATGCAGCAAGACACACGAAATTTTCCCTCACATTCCTCCATTTCTTAAGGTCATGCTCATAGGCATTGCGAGGAAAACGAAAAGAGAGAATTCTTCATATATTGTTGTATATGCATGGATATCTGAGATTATTCATGGCCATCTTACAAAGGGATCTGGCCTGTGCTTTTATTCTTATCATGAAATAAAGATCACTTCATGCATGAAATATTCCAGACATGCATAAGTGTGGCGCCAAAACCTGTATAAATTGTGAGGGAAAGTGAATTCGGTATAAAATGTAAAACGTGGCAGGGTTTACTAAACGAAATATTATACGTTTTTGGATTTAAACCATAAAAGACTCGATTTTATATGCTAAAACTGGGCGAGGGTGTCAAACATTGTTGTGAATGAATATCATATGGAAAAATAAGAAATTATTGCTGGCGAAATTTGTTTTATATGAAAGTAAAGCCAGATATTGCTATTTTTTGCAAATATCAAAACTGCTAACCAACACAGGACCACTGGAGGATCCAAAAGGGGGAAAGGGGGTGATTGCGGTAATCAACACCCTCTCCCCGGCAGAAATGGCATTACTGGAATGCTACCACTGAGTCATAATTTTTCAAAAAAATCTCCCCCAGTACCCCTACCCCTAAAATTTTCTCCAGTACATGTCCATGCCCAAGTCTAAACTCAACAGCATTTTTCTTAAACATACCCTATTGAATTAGTAATTATCCAGCTCTACTCACATAAAAGATTTGTTGTCCAATTGCTTCAATTGTCAATTAATTTCCATTATTCTAGCTTCATCTTACACAAAGCAACACAATAATAATCAGAAGAAACCTGAAAATAACAAATAATACAAGAATATTAATTCATGCTACAAATAGTATATGATGCACAATGAAAAACATAAGAAAAAGTATATGACCAGGCAAAGATGGACAAATGGCATATAAATACGAACTGATATTTGAATAATAGCAAGTACTCAAAATTAGGCCCTACTCAATAATAGCAATTTTTTTTCTAAATACATAAACTATTATGCAGTTTATTTTTAATCAATATCCATTGTTTTCTAACTAAATAAAGCGGTAAAATGTATAATTAATGTTTGATCAACCATAATCTTTGACACATTCATCTAACCAAAAATAATCCTTGGCTCATTGCAATGAATTCTGTTTGACCATATACTTGGTTTATCATAAACTAAACGTAAATCAGATAAAAAATCTTGTTCTTAAAACTCATTTTTTTATTTAAAAAAAACTTGATTTTTATCCAAACCGCATGCAACTGTTAATAAGTTGAAACTGTTCTTTAGGGTTATATTTGAGAACCATTTGCCATTTAGCTCATGGTCTTGGATCAAGGCTTTAATTCTGCTGAAATTTTCAAGCCTTCTAAGAGATTATAATTGGACTGTGATGAACAAAAGACAAAGCTGTGACAGCCAATCTTAAGGAGGGCCAAGGATGGCGATGACAAGCAGCAAAGGAAAGAGTGGACTGATGCCATATATCATCACCAAGGCTTAAGTTTTTGCTAGACGTTGAGCACAGATTGACAAGCCAGCTATATAGTGTGTGTTCCTGACATGAAATAAGTTAGAAATTGTGACATGTCGAATGACATCCGCAGATACTTCAAAAATATATAGCTAATTGCACAAAAACAAAAAGGGGTTTTTTCACATTTCTGCCATAAAGTCTAAGCCAATCCAGGAGTTCGATCGATGTTGCTCATTGCAATCCTCTAAGACATCCTGTCCAATTTTTCAAAGCACTTCTTAGAATCTAACCAACAGATTTCATTCAGCCAACATATCAGCATTACAACAGCAATAACAAATCAAATATAGCAAAAAAAAATATTATAAGAGATTGTAAGCTATATCAATAAGAAGGGGAAAAAAAATTTCATTTAAAATATAACTTTTCTCAAGATATGTCCCTTGTTAAAAGCCATTTGTGCGCTAGACGCCATATTGGAACTCTCCTAATTGTTAGATCAGCTGATGGCTTGATACTAGCAGTTTCACTATTTTAAAATGCATTCTATGTTGGCTGATATTTTATCAAATAATTGGCCAGTTTTTCATGATGTAAGCACAAAGTACTCAAAACCATTCATAAACCATTGAATTAAGTCAAGCTTTATACAACCTCCTATATAAAATTGACCAACATTGATGAAACACAGACATGGTTTAGCTTAAAAAGTAAATTGAAAAAGATATTAGACGAGCACAAAGCAGGGCTTCACATCAATTGTTCAGAATGCATTTTAAGTGCAGCGTTTCTAATGGCAGTACAGATGCTTTTGATAGAGATTGATGGCTTTTCATTGATATTATCAAATATAATTGTATACAATCATACTACTCAATTGATTCGTCCAATAGAATGTTTTAATTTCAACGTTAATTTAATTTTAACTTTTATTTTAATTTGTATATTTCATACCCCATTCAGATGGACATTTTCATCATGATCTGGAGCAAAGATCATTGTCACAACTTTTCAGTAGTGGAATGCATGTGCATGGTTAACAAATCACGAAATCTTATGAAATTAAATCTTGATTTGCTGTAGCATGCTGCACAAGTTCTGGAAACTTGAATTTAATAACTTATATTATATATGACTGACTGACATATCCTAGGACTGTAGAATTCTGGGTAACGCAAGTGGCGAGAAAAAAAATATGGAAGAATGAATGCCAGTGTGCAACAATTTATGGATAACATGTCACATGCCTTTTTACTATATACGGTATATAGCTGGCATAAACTACCAATAATAAATGAATGGCAGAGGATACACATCAGTAGATTGTTATTAAATGCTAACCATGGTCTACTTTAATAATACGGTACCGTGCATTAGTTAGATTTGTAAGAATCATACTAGTATATTCCAAACAAGCAACATGCATCTTTCAATACTATGACATATAACGATGTTGGTTTATTAAAGACTAAAAACTTTTCCATATGGACATAAAATACACTCATATGATGGAAGTAGTCCAAAAATTCAGTAAATGTCATTTCCTTCACCCATTTTAACTCGCAGTCCAGTTGTTTTCTAAGAACAAATACTCGTTAAGGGATGATGGACGATATAGTAAGCACTGGGAAGCAAGTGGTTAATGATATACAGGACCACTAACGGCTGCCTGAGGACTGATGATAGCCTTATATAGTATAGATAGAAAACCATGCAGTTACTATACACAGAGAAGTAAAGCCATTCGGGGTATATGTACTGTGTGCAAAGCAACGGTTAGAGGAAGAAAAAATAACAGTAATATTAAAGTATAGTTGGTCAGTCATTTCGCAAAATGAGTTCTTTTCGTAAATATCCCATCTGGCCACATGGAGCCGTTCTCGTAGGACTTTCAATAAAACTATGGATTTGAGTAATTGACGCCGTATCCATGTCCGTCCCAAATGCCTTTCTGGTTGGCATTCTCCAATTTTCTCTTGATGACAATTCATTTTTATGACATGCTAAAGTCTATGGTAAAAGGCCATTTCTGTTTCTTTCTTTCCTTGCATCACTGTTCATTTCGCTGTTTTTAGCCTTCCAATATCAATCTTTTTATGAAGCAAAAGCACATCAATGTCACCAGCAGGCGACGAGGGTTATTGTTATACTAACTTCACGCGTTAGAAATATCCCATTTTCTGGAAGTCCTGGTCCCCCAGGCGCTCCACATTTTGGCTCAAATTATAAAGCAACCCTTTGGAATCTTCATTATTCCTCATTTGCTATAAAGTATCGCCATAGTAAATGTGACAAGTTTTTATTTAGGCGAGCAATTTTGCAAGCATCAGTGAGTTTTCTGATGGAGAACTGGGGCACACAAAAAAAACATAGAAATCAGAGCTACATAAAACCCATACGTGTACATGGCGCTCTCTATCGCATGCTAAGAATAAAATAATATTGCTCATAATGTGAGAAAAAAGAAAAATTATAACGATTGTACCGTACTGAAATGTTTCTAATTTCTCAGGTTTCTTTCAAATGTTTAATCAATAAATAATTAAAAGTGACAAAGATGCATCAATAGACTTGGTTTGGCCTAATGTATCACCAAATTTAATTTAATTTAATAGTGATTAAGAAGCAAAATGCATTGATTAACAGGACATACGCAACACTATGTAATTTCTATTGTTCTTCTTATTTTATAAGCACATCGATATTTTATTTAATTGTAGAGGTAATTAAATCAAACAAATGGTCAAGAGCAATTTAATGTAATTAAAAGTTGATTCATAAGTTTATGTAAATATTTTGGCTAAAATTTTTGCATTCATTACAATAATGTTGCATGAAAACCTCTTTTATATGGTATCTAATAAATTATTTAATTACCGCACTAAAAATAATATAAAAACATACATAAACAATAAAATTGAATCTTCCAATCAGTTCAGTGATAAAAATCCATTGGAATTGATTAGTATGTCTTAGATTTACAGAAAAGGTTGCAATAGAATATATATCAAAAAATCACATCATATAGATTACGATATATTATTAATTATATTAGTTTTTGCTAAATGTACTTAATTATTGCTACTGGCAGTAAAAATAGTTATTGTATATAGCTGATTTTATTTTTAAAAATGATTTTTACTTTAAATTTAACTCCCTCATTGTCAAGCAATGCTGAGCAACATATCTGCTAGCAGCGTTTGCCTAAATCCAGGTACTGCCCAAATAAATAATGGTATTTGCCTTAAAATTTATTAAAAGGCAGATAATCGCTTAATAAATAGACCTATTTAAAACAACTTGCTCAATAGCTCGTGTTAATGGTAAATAGTGGAAGTCAATTAATTATCTTGAAATAGTTCTTTTTATAAGCTATGTGAACTAGTAGATTTGTGCCATTTTTACTTTTATTTTGCATGGAAAAGGTAAGTTGCGTTAACCCAAAATTTCAGATATATTTATTAGCTAATATAAACACTTTGTTTTTTGCGTGCTAAACTTTAAAAAAACTCGCAATGAAGCCAGTCAATCACATCTCAACAAATCTGAAAAATAAAAAAAATGGGTTTTTTTGGAAGCATAAATATTTTCCAAACAAGTTGTGAAAAAATATTGCAAAAATCTTTCCAATGTTAACATTTTCCAACAGGAAATATAAAAACACAACCATTGTCTGGATGCAAACGTAATAAATACTTTCCAAATACAATTGTACAAAAGTATTTCACAAAATGCAATATGTATAAGCCGTTTTTCAAATGCCTAAGTTATTTTATCACACGATGGATTCGAGCAAATGGTATTATCTCAAGGAAATGAGTTCCCATTATTGCTTTTTTTTTAAAAAATGAAAAAAGAAGAAGAAAAAGTTAAGAGCAGCGCCCCAATGCCGAGACCTATGACATAGAGATATGTTTGTCGACCGCATCAACTAATAAAATATCATTTTTAATGAAAAATACATTGAGGTTAGATTTCCTAAAAGTTCAAAACGAAGGATGATAATCGAAATTATTCAGGCGTAAAACAAACATTTTTCATAGCCTGTCATCATTTTTTGCTGGTCACTAAATCAAACCATTTGTTTTTTCATTTTAACAAAAATAAAAGGAAGGAGAATCCATTGTATTTCTTATAAAAACAATGCCCTATATAAACGAAATAAAATATGACCAATGCTTTATGGAATGTGGTTAATTATATATGACTTCCAAAGCAACAACTTACAAGGAGCTGGGATTAATTAAGTTTCTGATTATTAGTGACTATAATCTCCATTTCAACTAAATCCTAAACCCATCTCTTATAACAACTGATATTAAAAGTAAAATTTAAAAAACAACTTTTGTGCATTGAATGCTAATTAAACTTCATTTTCACCCACAAATTAATTTGCAAAATAAACAACTTCCCAATAAGACTGATATTATTAACTACTTGATTTAAGCTAATGATAACTATATAAAGGGGAAATTATAGCTCACTTTGGTCTTGTTTTTTTAAAAGTTAAATAGCAAGACTTTCCTTTTAAAATAACTACCAATTAATTACTTAAAAAGGAATGATAAAATAAGACTATGATGGGTAGCCTTTGGGTTAACTAACTTAACTGTGATTCCATGCAGTTACCTCTATGACGTCAACTATCCTATGGCGCCCAAATTAATGTAAATCATTGGCACTTACTTCTCCATGGGTTAATAAATACCGTATTTTTTAATTTTTATTTATTTTTAATAAACTGCAGTTGTTTAATACTTACACTGATTGTAATTTGATCAGGTAATAATTCTTACTATTTATTTTATTAGCAGACATTTGATAGGAAAAAAATCAGTGTATACACTATCACTTATTTGGTGTCTTACAGGATTTCCTCAATTTTGTTTAACACAAGAGTAAACTTAAATGATACAGAAAGTTTTTCAGTATTAAGGTGTCAAATTCTTGCAGAAAACTTTATACATTAATGTTTTGCAGAATACTATAAGCTTCATTACAATTTATGCAGAAGCAAATCATATTTCTAAATAAACTGTCAATCCCTTATTCAAGATCTTAGAGCATTAGAATGTCGAAGAAATTTTCATATTTTAATAAAATTATTATAAAATTTGTATGATTAAAGATTTCATTGTATAAAAATGCTAAATTACTACCTAGTAGATGACTATAAAAGTATTGTATATTGTAACAAATGGCCTTTCCAAGCATTATTTCAAGTTGTCTACATGCTATTCTCATATTTGGGACTACTTCCATGATTGTCAACATATCCAGCAAGAAAATGCACGACTTTCTCAACACATTTAATTAAATACCAAATTTTTGGTATGACAAACCCAAAAAAAACCTTTCTTTTACAGAAATGGCATAGCTCAACAAATGAACAATTATCAGATATTACCAAGTGGAAGACAAAAATAAAAAATGTATAACAAGACTAGTAGTGGGGGCAACTACTGATATATAATCTTAAAGAACTTTTAATAGCAAATGTAATATTGAGGGGGTGGAGGGAAATACCATTCATTCCCTACTTATATACATGGACATTTTATGCTTGATGAAAGTGGGAATAATAGTTACATGTACGAAGATGCTATAGTTTCTAGCACACTGCAAAATTCTCAGAAGAAAAAGACGAGAAAAAATACGCAGAAAAACAGCGGCTGGTATTTTTTTGTGAAAATAATTACAAAGCCGTCACCAAGGGGGTTGGTTGCCTTCCAAAGCTGAAGAGTGAGAAGTGCAGTCCTTATGATTGTCAAGTGTCAGGATGCTTGTTAAGGGTATTGGGACAGAACCCATGTTGTTTTCATCATATTTAATATGAAGTGCATTTTTCCCTTATCAGCCCTACTTCACAGAAAAAGAAAATATGCATGTGGAAGGGAGTTAGGAGAGCGAAAAAAAAAATGGCGTAACACAGCAACTAAACCCACGGTTTGGCATGTCAGCAAACAAACAAAAAATAGATATGGGACAAGGAGGGTAAAAACGAAGCAAGCTAAAAAAAAATCAACAAAAGAAGTACAACCAAATGCAAATTAGACAATCGCAGGATATTTAAATCACTGACTCGTAAAATAAATTATATATAATAGTACGAAACGAGAGTCAATCAGAAAAAATGTCAGGAAGGGAGGAAAATGTCTTAAAAATATAACCAATACGTGACTATAATATGTTCAGAGCAACATTTAACCTATATCTGCCAAATATATGCATCAAAACTTTTATTAACCAATTGGAACGTAATGGCGCCTAACCTGCCTTTTGGAAACGTCGTGATTTTCGAATAATGATAAATCTGTTGGAAATATTCATATCAATGCCCTTCTCAAATATCGTCTTTATACTTGCTACATGGTGAAACTGTACCTTTAAATACTTGATAGAATACATCGCAAACCAGCAGCTAACAGAAGGGTTTTTTGAAGTCACGTTGGAATTATCCAAAGTATTACGTCTTGAACTTAAATTTGGTCATGTAACTATAGTGGTTTTTGTATTTAAACTTTAAAGTCTTCCATAATTCATCAAAATTTCAAAAATTGCACTCATAGGTTGTAAATCTTAAAGAGTAATTTATTATTCTATTGAAATACTTAAAATATTATTTGATGTATTCTGGAATACAAAATGTAGATACATGAAAGTGTTTTATAAATTTTTGAAAGTCTTCCTTTCCCTTTTGTTATCCACTGTAGCTCAATTAGATAGCCTCCTTCCCATTGGTGTGACATAATATGTGGACGACCCCGTCAACTATTGCTATGAAAGTTTTGAATATAATTTATACGGTTGTCTTAAGTTAAGAACAGTATTTTACCCATCACCTCCATGAATCGAAGGTGGCCTACCACCATCAAATGAATTAATTATCAACCCATAACTGATAACTCGCGTAATTCTTCCTTTGTTGTCCAAAGATGGTACAGGCCCAAATTCCCATCTAATTCGCCCCCAAACTGGATCCCCAACTCCCCAAGTTTTTCAACTTTTCAAACTAAATATTCCATCTTTACAGAACACCGAGTTGGGAGAAAAGAATGTGATACATAACTAATTGCAGTCATTTTCATACAGGCCTTCTAATTCAAATCTACTCCCAATGACCTACACCAACAAGCCCTTATTTCGGATGATGTGTGTATATATGCTTTATTTCTAATAAGAATGCAATTGCAAGGAAGTATGTTGATTGCTCGCTGGCTATAAGTTTCCAAAAGATATAGTATGAGAATATCGCAATTTGAAATCCATATCAGTCCCTTTGGTGTTGTACTAGTAACGCCATCTCTCAACGTTAAACAATAACTAATGACCCGCTTAAAGGCAAGATCTATCTATCTATCAAGATGTGAAAAACAAATATCTAGGCCTATCCATCTTTTTAAAAAAGGTAGCTTGAAATTTTTACGTGCATACATTTGTGTATAAAATGTTATACATAAAATCATGCATATTATTTTATTGTAAAAAATCTTAAGACGATTTTCATTTCCTAAATTCATCAACGAACATTTATGACATCGCACACAATTCTTATAACCTGCCTAAACTAAAATACCAATACTCGTCAGTAAACTTATTAACATTTGAAATGTATGTTTAAATATAGAAGTCCCTATTAAAAGAAAGAATGACATTTTATTCATTGACTAAGTCTTGATTTTAAAAATTAATGCAAAAAAAATCTTGTTATGAATCAGATATTCTGCATAACTATAGTTGCGGCCAGCTTATAGAACCAGCTGCTCTACCGGGTCTTGCAAAGCGCTTCCCCGCTCTCCTGCTCTCC
>JAQIXP010005400.1:0-10480 GCA_034700285.1 Proteroiulus fuscus | reverse complement strand
GGGGGGGGTTGGGGTGTGTGTGTGTGGGGGGGGGATATTAAGGTTAATGTGACATCAAAAAGTTTGAAATTAATGCAATCAATAATATAGGATTTCGAATTAAACATAGTTAATAACGTTCATAATAAAAATTATAGACAGCTTAGATGTACTAGCTAAAGCATAATTTTTCTAATGAAAAGTATGACTTTTAAGATAGTTATTTTAATTTATTATAGCAATGGCTAAAATTACTTTCAATTGTATACTAAAAACTTAGACATGGATGTAACTTTTGAAAGATCATGCACTATATATGTAGTTATCTTAAGATAGAAATTTGACCACCTGAATTTCCTCATGAAATCCATACAAACCCAACGACTATAATGATACAAAGTATAACTGAAAATTTTGAGTATGAGATTATATTACCTTTGTCAAAGTATATTACTTTATGATCTGGTAAACACCGTGACAAATTCATTAAACACTAAGGTATATTTAACTGATTACTAGCTGTTAATAACGAAAAAAAATGCTATTTCTAACCATAACTTTCTCAAACCTCCCAATAACATAATATTGAGGTTTTCAATAAAAAATTTACAGCATGAGGGCTTATGTTATGAAGGGAAGGGGGGGGGGTATGGAAGGGTTTTAAAGTTGGCAAAAATTGTGATGTCATACTTGAAAGTCCCTTTTATGATGTGGTGCCACATGGTAATGTTGAATGTTGAAATTACTAACCATGAATTGCATTCTAATAATTGCTTAAACTGAAAGTTTTAAAAATCCAGAATCCTGCAGAAACCCAATAAAAAGCCATTTTAGTTTTGTTCTTAAAACAAGTGTGAAAAGACTTTCCTCTACAATTGCAGAGGGCTAAACTCAAGTTGATGAAGAATTCAGTATGTTTGACGTGCTAATGGTGATGAAAGAGTAAGCACGAAAGGCAGTACAAATTACATAATTTTCAGAACAACTAATTCGTCGTTTTCACGCATTTTCCCCATGCAGTTCTAGCATTTTGGCAAATTGAGCATTTCCAAATACAATACACTTTACAATACTTATTGCATTGCAAGAATAAGCGGCGGCAAAACTAAATGCTTTTGTCCCACTCTATATATAACATCTCACAAGGCAGCTTTTGAAAAGATCTGCATTTGATGGTGATGAAGTTTTATTCGAAGGCGGAGTAGACCAATTACAACATCTGCAGTGAAGAACCCAATTTATCCTTTTTCCAGTGGCTGTCACAAAGCCTCCGTAGAAAAAGATCACAAGGGACTCTTTCCGTAGATGACACATTTTCTTTAAGTAATAAATTTTCAACAGAAATTTTCACTACTTATCCAACCTCCTTGTCTTTTGAGCATGCCTAATTTCGATATAGCGTCTTGGGTTTTTCTCTGTAGTGTGTTGATATACTCAAGTGTTGTTCTTAAATAAGTTTCTTTAAGAGCAACGCGAAGAGAAAAAGTGGAAAAATCTTGCCACTACAGGAGGGTAATTTATCATCTTACAACTTATATTTTCAACACTTGTATAAAACCAACATTTAACAAAATCCAATTTTTTACTGCTTCCTACATTGACGTACTGTGAATGTAAGCATCCACTTGCAGCCTATACTTAAATTAGTACAAGTTGAGTTTGATGAAATGCTGCTATATATAGTTGTTAACTTCATAGTTTCCTAGACATAAATGTAGGCAGTAATCATAAGGCGTTGTGGTAGTGGATTTTCCCGAGAATTTTTGTTTGTTTTGGATCTTAAAGGGAAAGTCCCACTTAGTAAAAAAAATAAGTTTTTTAAATTGTACACACTTATACTGAATGGCTGTGGCAATATTATATTATTGTAACAAAGCTTCCATATTGAAGAAGTTATGACGTTTGAAAAATACATATAGGCGCCATTTTTCCATAGCTTTCAGCAAGCAGTGCCATTTGGTGGCGCCCTCTAGGTGGTGTATGTCTATGGAACTGATGCCTTTTATCCAGTAGATGGCGCTACACAGGGTCAGTGAAATGGTGTCTAATTAGGTTTTCTATTTTCACCCAAAACTACATATTAAGGACATTTTATCTAATGATCGGTTGGTTCTAATTCAATTGCAATTTCCATGTCTATCCTAATTTTCAAGCAAACTTCGTTTGCTTTCTAAATTCAGGACCAACAATGAGTCTTGCACGAAAAGTGTCGTTGCTGGCACCCCTTAAAAACCAGCGTAGAGGCTAAACATTGGAAGATGGAGCGCAGTGCTTAGCCTCTATCATGGCTTTTTCTGGAGATACGCAGTGTCGTTCAGGACTGGTGTCGTTGCTGGACGTCGTTGATCGAATTTAAGGTGTTGTTGCTACTACCCTCTAAACTCATAGTAGAGGCTAAACATTGAAAAATGGAGCGCTGTTCCTTTTGCTATTAAGCGCTATATTTAAAAAATAACACATTTGTGAATAAGCTGATTTTTATTAATAAGTAAATTTTAATAAAATTAATTAAGTAATTTTAAAAAGTAAAGGCACTAAATATTCACAATATCTGAAGTGTTATATTGAAAAGTTCAGATTGAATATTTATTTGTTGTGTGACGTCATATACGGATGGGTCCTTAAAGGAAGTTTGCCTTTAATAATGCTCACATTTTTAACCTTGTTCGTGCTCTTTTTCCTAAAATCAACTTGTTTCAAAGTGGGTCTGTCCCTTTAACTTTTAGAAACATTTAATTTGTTTATTTGTTAATAGACCTTATGTGTATAGAAGTATCGAACTAAATTTGAGAATTTCATATTAACGAAAATTTTTCTTGCAATAAAAAGGGAGAGGGGTATGAAATTATTGGGTTTTAAATCGTTATGTAATTATGCACACATCCCCCTATATATTATTGCTCTTTCAGCGAATAATAGGTCTTTTTTAACTCATTTCTCTAAGGACCTGCCTTTTATTTACGAGAATAAAAATTCAAACATTTGCATTTGAATGCTACAAAAGTTTCGAATTGTGGCTAAAAGCAAACAGACTTGGAAAGATCAAGATACCTTTGAGGGGGGAAAAAATGAGCATCTGTTCATCACCTAGCTTCAAGTTTACATTGAGAACTACTATCTTTAATTACATTCCAGAAAAGCTAAAATCCAATAAAAGCGCTTTTCATCAGAGGACATATAACCTTGCCTTTGAGAATTTTATTTATTTTCTTGCTATATAGTAATTTGAACACATGGCCTCTGCAACGCTAGTTTCTAAGTTTCTTTACCTGGCAATATGGACCCCCCTTTTCCTTATCAATGTCAGCATCTTTATCTGTACTGCAAAGATCATAAGGAACAAAGATCATAAGGAAACCGACTGTTGTTCAAGATGAACCCCCCACAAAGGTCACTAACATTTCCAAATTTCAAATCCTGTTTGGGTAATAATTCTCACAAATTTCGAGGCCAGAACACAATCATCATTTCACTTCCTGTGTAACTAGTAAAAATGGCGCTGCTGTAAACATTGCCATCATCTGTCATATGTGTTGAAATGGCACATTTTTTTAAAGAAAGGTCAAGTGCCTCAACAAAATACTTGCCACAATTAGTATTTAAAATGCTAATTTAAGTGAGCACGATATAGGTGCAGAAACCAACGACTGTTTAAAGAACTAGTATATTAGCACATTCTTAGGTGAAGATCACCCATCACTATTTTTCATAATTTGACACTTAAGAATTTGGCCAACTCAAGAACGCCCTCTAGGACTTGTATAGTCTATTGTGTTCCATGCGAGTTGATGTCTTTTATCCAGTAGAAGGCGCTACACACAGTCAGTAAAATGTACATATTTGGGCTGTCTATTTTCATCCAAATCTATATATATTCAGGGCATTTTATCTAATGATCGGTAGGCTCAAATTCAATGTCTATCCTAATTTTTCATGCCACTATTCCTAAAATCAACTTGTTTCAAAATGGGACTGTCCCTTTAAGACCTTTATCATTTCACCCTTCAGCATTTTTCATTTATATTTTTATTGTGTAGAAAAGCGTTAATTGATTTTTCGCCTATTTTACCGGATAGTGTTGAGTCAATCTGGGGTTAGCCGTCAGAGCATAGTGTTGAGTTGATTGTCTTCAATACTTAAACAGGATGGAAATCCAGTCAGTGCAAATTGTAAACACTAAACAAACCTTTGCATTATTATAGGCAAATTCCTCATTGTTATCTACCATAAAAATAAATGGTATAATTCAATAGATATAAAAATGTGTACATTTTCGAACAAGAGCCACTGGCCTCATAAATTAAAATATGTATGCAATTATTTAAAATGATAGGTTAATACAGCAGAAATCAATTTGGCATAAATTGGATAATTTTCCTGCAAGTTTATAAACACGAAGACTAAACCGCAAGACCGGGGAATCACCACAGAAGATATACTCCCAGTAAATTACATTCCCATTGAATTCGTGAATTATTTTTACAAAGGTCAGAGGTTTATCAAAGTTGCCTCGCAACTTTCAAAATTACGAAGTATGCCCCCCACAATTTTATCACTAAACAACAAGCACATCACTACACGTTTTCCTTAATATTTTGATAGTAAGGTATATTAGCCGTGCTTTATAATTACTAACTTGTAAGAATAACTATATAAATAAGTTTGGGAATTATTAATGTCAGAAACCACCAAAGATGAAACCAACCTCTTGCAACTGGTTATCAATTTATCTTTTAAGACTCAGAATTATGTTTATTACATGCTATGGGAGTCCATATAAGAGAATCTAAAAAGATGACAGCAATAGAACAGATATCTAGAATGACGTGTTCAAACATGAAGTATCTTCACATAAGTATTTGCACATCAAATTCAAGAACTTGACTAAATCAAAATCAAACAATTGAACATGTCAGAAGATATTTTCTCATTTCTTCAATGTTGCTTGTATAATACATTCATAATAAGAATACGCAACTCATCTAAAATTAGTGAAATGTTTACACGAATATGGATTTGTTCAAGTGGACATGTGATAAAACAATATTTAACCTAATGTAATAATAAAATATGCAGGATGGGCAAGCCAGTGTAAAAATATGTTTAAGTACCTGGATGACTAGAAATAATCCGGGTCAGGTTATACACCAGTTTATGGCAGAAATTAACCCTGAAGGCCAGATCTGACGTGACCATCTGATCTGATCTGACGTGATCAGAAATGCTGGATCAAGCAAATTCAAATTTACTTATTGTAATCTGGCAGAATTAACATGCTTTAACAATATTATAGTAAAACCACTTAAAGAAATGCAGGAATGTACACCTATAGAGGCAAGGAAGAAAATCATGAATTACTATAATTAACAATCTATTTGGAAAACTAACCAGAAAGCTCAAAGGAAAACGTTATGATATGATATGCATACTGGTTTTATATTACCCATAATACACTGTGTTAAAGAAGAAGATCATGAATACCATTTGCAAAAAAATGGGAAATTATGAGTGTTTCCTTTAAGCTTTCAGATAAAAATTTCAAATAGATTGTTATTGGCTATCTAGTTTTGTTTCTAGCAGCTATATAGGTGTAGATTTTTGCATATCTTAAGATTAATTAGACTATAGATATGACTCCGAATTTGACTTATTTCTAAGTAAGGGAAGCACTCCCTTCAGGAATATACGCTCGTATATTTGACATGCATAAGCAACCTTAGTTTCCAGAGCATAAATGCAACGCCCTTTTTTGCAAATACTTTTTCATTGTAACATAAATTCCAAAGTCTACAGTATTCAATCACCACACGAAGGCGTTGAACTAACTGAATCACTGGACACGTATTCATTGATGCTTTTTCAAACTTTGAAATTATTATCAGTAGATTATCTTTTAGTTATTGAGAATGTCTACTGAGGGCGCCGCCTTTGTACCTAAGAAACTACGAGGTAGATAGAAAGCAATTTGGGGCAAAATAAACCACCACAGATGACATGAGCTGATGGCTTGTCATACGATATAAACCAAAATGAAATTACCAAGCAGTAATTTACACTTACAGCAATTTAGCTAAAAATGTAGGCATGCCTCGCATTAGTACATCAGGTCCTATACGATTTTCTTAGTATAAGATTATGTCACACACCAGAGTGTTTATATCAACAGTGATGCAATGAAAACAGACATTTAAGAGGGAATATTCGGATGTAAAACGAAAACTGAGACCAACTATACCTTGTATGTGTGTCCCAGTAGTGTTAAATTCTTTAATGTATAAACACTAGTTTCATTCCTTTAGCACTGAGCCATATTGACTTAAATTACTTGCTGTTAGTTAGACCAAACGCACATTGAAGCATTAAATACGAATATATACAGATTCCACACAGGAATAAAACCAAGAAGAATCTAAAACTGCATAAGCCCAACGACGTGAAACTAATTGATCACATCGTGATAATATTATTTTAACAACACCAAGTATCGGTAGGAACATGCCCGGATTTACCTACTTATTTAACAGATATAAAGTGCATTTGGGAACCAAATACCAGTTTGCTTTCATGGCACAACATTACAGCAATTATACTCAAAAGTTTTTCACTTTATCGACAACTGAAGAGTAAACAACAATCAGTCTTTATAGCATATACGTGCAAACAGTTATTAAAGGGGAAGATAACCAAAATATCCTATTATCAAGCTATGTACTACAGAGAGAAAATACTTTCACAATCCTGTTTCAGCTTAGTAATTTATTTAAAAAATAAAAAAGTAAATGATCAGGTAAACAGCTTTTCTTTCATGACATCATTAGGCAGTGCCATGATATCCTCGCATGCATCGCCTCTTTCCCTGGGTTGATTCTTTTTACCTATACTCAATGAGGAGAGAGAAACATGCAGGGAAGGAAAGACACTGCCTTATGACGTAGTCCAAGAAGTTGGATAAAACAAATCGTATAGCAAATTTGCGAGACAAAATTGATTTTGTGTGAAAGAACACCTCATTTAAACTAACTTTAAACTGCCTCCTATATCATGTATGTTATCCATGCAGAGGAAATATTGGTTAAAATATGATATTTTATTTATGGAAAATATGATTATGTGACACCCAAAGTTATGCTATCCTTTGATCCATTATTATAGCCAAGATAGTAGCAATGAAGAAGTGCTAGCTGACATTAATTATTCAACTACGTAAACATTTCTTGATCACCGATTGGCAACTGCCAGCGCATGGTCATTATCTTTTAATAGCAAATCCATATTGGATGAAAATAATTTATCAAACTCTCTTCTTGATTAATTTATGAGCAAGCCAGTGTGTAAGCAAGCAGAAAACCCAATATTGGAGCTGCCATTTTCTACAATGGATATAAAATAAGAAAAAGGCAGGCAGACAAGAACCTTATGGAGAGATTGTTTCCTTAGAAAATTAGTAAAAACATGTTTGTGTGTGCTTGCAAAAAGTAATGAATTATAAATACATTTTGAAATGCATTTTATAAATACAATTTTACTGACATTAAGTTTTATCTGTAATTAGATTTTATAAAAACGAAATACATTTCAGCAATGCATTGTATTGAATTGAATTGAATTTGTAGCTTATATGTGATGCCTGCATTTTTATTGAAATTTTTAAAATGCAACTTATCTGCATTTTATAATAATAATATTCCGCATTTGAAAATAAATTCAAATTTACATCCAAAAATACATTTAAAAATGCATTTTGGCATAATTTTAAGTGCTGCAGTGTCTCAATCTACATATTTTCTCAAATGCATTTCTGAATGCATTTGCAAGAATTCTACTTTTCAATGAGGATGTTTCAAAGGGCTCGTTTATTCGATTATAAACATTTAAACCAAATCATGTAATACCTCAATTCTCATTAAAACTTGAATTAAATAATAAAAATAATTAATTAGACAGGTAAATTCTTGGCTTCAAATGATAACAAAATTATGGGCATACATAATATAGGGTCACAATATATAAATATAAATTATAAAGGCAAGTCTATTAAAATAATAAAAATATAATTATAAATTTATTAAAAATTCAGAAAAAAATCATAAACTTGCTTATAAGTTTTCATTAAAAATTTGCGTGCATTTTAGTAATTTTTTAAGGAAACAAGTTAAAAGCTAAATTTAAAATAACCTTTTCCCATAGGAGATTAAGTTCATGAGTACAACAATATTTTCCCTAATTAATCGCACTTTTTGAATTCTTCGGCATACGTGCTTTAATTATAAAAACAAAAAAGGGGATAGTTCAGCAACACCTGCTGAATATTTTGGCAAAAAAACAAATAAGAACAGCCAGCAATGTAACGACTAAGGTGCAATGCATCACAACTATTTCAGATTTTTTATGTATAGGACACATATTAATTAAAAAGTGTACTTCAGTATTTTATACATATATTCCTTTTCCATCAAAAAGTAAGAATTAGATAAATTAAAGTTTGATATCCAAAAAAAATACTATTGAATGATTACGATTCTGACAATATGCCTAAAATTACTCACTTTTTTAAATCAAATGTCAATTACTGATCAGCTAAATTTTTTCATAATACAGGGTGAGTCAGAATTTCTTGCCACTACCAAAATTTCACTACATATGCCTTTTAATGTTGCTACAAATTTAACCTTAGACCTTGCCTTTCCAGGTAATAAAAAATTACCTTTTTACCATACATAGAAGAGCTACAATGCTGAAATTCAGTAAACCCACGTGTCCTAAAAATGATATATGTATTTTGCAAAAAGTTAAACAGGTCTTAAATTTGCATGTATAAAAATAGAAATTACTTAACTGCATTGCATTGCTTAGGTACTGCCTGCAGACCTGCTAAAATTTATATATTAATATATATAGCAGAATATGTATAGATTTTTCAGGCAAAACTTCAGTTTTTCTAAATTTCTACAGCTTTTCAACTTTGTAATTAGATGCTTTGCCCTCTCTCTCACTTCTTCAATGGCTAACATGTTGAATTTTAAAAACTTGATCATTGGTCAGATTTGTCGGTACCCTTAATATTCCTATGAAGTACCGAAATTATAAAGCATAAATAGTAAAATTTGGGGGTGGCAAGGATTTCTGACTCATCCTGCATAATATTTACAATGATTGAGAGTATTGTAATTGTTAACTTTTAAGAGTAAATATAATCCTAATTATGATTTCATATTAGACATTATGCCCAAATTTAAAAACGAAATAAGTTTTAAGAAAAATGGTACTAAGGTAATAAAAGATAACATTCAAAGCATTGGCTGTGAAAAATAAGTTGTTTTTTTTCAAAACAAGCTGCCCCTTAGACATACAAAGTATGTCAGTACCCGTGTAATGCTAGATTGCCATATAGTTTAAGAAGAAACAAAACATTTTCTAATAAACCTTGATAACCAAATGCAGTACTGTTGCTTAGCTATACTTGTACACACAAAAATTCACAAGCATTTGTTTGTAACATTTGCAGAAATTTATCCTTCAACATACAACTTTTTGAGTACTTCTATACTTAATAATTTAAACCAAGATAGGTTGACAATTTGGAAAAAAGATCCTTGTCAGGGATATTGATCAATACTTCATAAATATATCTTAGACACTGACAAATGACTTCAGCTATTTTTTTGGAAATAATGCAGTGAACATGAACAATTGTAGGCCTTATAAAGAAAACGCTATAAGTCAAAAGAAACTACAACAAACCAACAATATCAGTGGAAGAAGTAGGCTTAAAATGATCTACAAGTTTCAGTGTCCTTTTTCATTTTTATATGATGAATTTGATGGGTATGCAATTGTGACAACCCAAAGACGTTGATAATCCTTTTAACTTTCAGCCCTTTTTTATACTTCTTCTAAGACGTTACTTCATACGTTGCAATGAAAAAAAGATAGCATTATACTTTTAAGAAACTTATATAAGTAGTCAGTTGACATGGGAAAAAGAAAGGGGCAATTAATGTTGTTTGATTTTCCAGCTGAATGTACAGGGTTTCCAGAAAGTTATACATTCCCAACATATACTTATTGGTCGGTTTCCAATAACTTTTGGCCCTGGGCCGCCCACCTAGGGTCAGTTTAATTTTCATCGATTGCAGTTGCCTTCCATTAGTTATCGGATGCATAATAAGGGAAACTGTGGGTTAGGATTTGTCTACTTCTAAAATTAAACATATAAGAAATAAGTTATGATCCCAGCAGCAGACGAATCCTAACCTACAGTTTGCCATTTGTCTCAGCGAGCCAATACAATTGCCAATACAATACAATGCCAATACAATTGCCATACATATAGATGTATGGCAATTGCAAACCATGAAAATAAAACAGACGCAAGGTGGCGGGCCCAAAGACACTAATTATTAGATCAGACTAAATTAAGCAATAGCCACAACCTGTCATTTCTAAGAGTTAGAAGTGGTGAATAGTACAATTCGTCAGTTTACATTTTAAAAATTTCTCC
>JAQIXP010005399.1:0-10480 GCA_034700285.1 Proteroiulus fuscus | reverse complement strand
TTGTCCTTCATAAAAAATCAAATTCCGTCAATTTATGTTAAGCCATTATCGATTAATATGTACCGGTAATTAACATGAAGATTCCCATAGGAGCATGCATTTTCTAAAAGTGTGGACAGCCCCCTTAAGTACTACAAAACCAGGTAATCAGCATGGCCTAAAAAACTTTTTACTAACGTGAGTAAAAAAGCATTCTCGAACTTTCCCAACCATGTTCGGCATAATTTATTGATTTTTTAAATGAGCCAATTCAGCAATTTCTGATTTTCATGTATGTACAAATTAACAAGAAGAAGATCAGGCATTCAGCATTCTGCTCATATCCATTCAAATTAACAAAGTTAGTTACATTTTGAAATTTACCTAAGCTTTTCATTAACATACCCATTAAATAAGTGAAAAAGAAAAACAAGACAAAAGTCGGGATTGGAACCTCCAGCTTTCCATGCCAGAATCCTACCATTAAGACTATAATGTTTTCTGGTAGCCACCAACTTTGACCTGCTTCTCTGGGCGCCGAATCTAATTTCGGCTCTTGAAACTTACATTGTTTAATAAAAGGCTTTTTTTTAGGGTTATCTTCCCATTTAGTAGTTCACTCTTTTGTTGACTATGGTGGGCCAATATAACCAACCAGCTTATAAAAAAGCCAGATGGCCCTTATCTAAGACATTATTTGATTAAAAAAAGTATGATAACACTGAAGCTGAAGGGGAAAAAAACACGTTTGGCGTTAGTGTACTTACGTACTTCAAAACACAATAAAGTAAATTGCAAATGCACCAAAACTATAATCAACAAGTACAAAGTACATTGCTTAAAAAATAAAACTTGCAATATCACGCCCGTTTCCTACGCATTTAGCACCCTACATTTGTCCTGCGAATCCGAAATCAATTATCTGAGCACGTAGCACGAAGGTAAAATAATATCGAACATCGACATTACAAATCAATACTATTTGCATTTCCCGATATCAAAATTGTTATTGTCGCAGTTTAAACAGACTGAAGACGTGTACCTTCGAGAAATCCTCAGTAAATTAATAAATATAGCCGTTATTATCAATTTTCTTTATCCATTTCTTTTGTATGAGGCATTCCTTCACAAAGGAAGTTCTTAAAATGGATTTAAGCCTTAGAAAGTTAGGAATTGCATGCACACGCACCCCCAAGATACATGCCAAGTTTCGGGGATTCAGACAAATACTCTTTTAGGGTACTAGGACCAAATCAGGCAGAGCAAGCTCAGGCTAAAGCATGCCAAGGAAGGATAAAAAAGCAAACAAGTACCTGCACAGTAATTTAATAATACTCACTAGGGGGAACGTCGTAGGTTTCCAGTCTTTTTGAGGTGGGCGATGGCGTTTGAATTCTCGGTTCCGGGACATCGTAGAGGTAAACATCCCCGACCTTATGTGGAATAATCACCTAAGGAGCGAAATAAAAATGCAAATAAAGGCCTGTACGGTACACAACATGGCAAATGTGTAGTATTGACTGAAAAAACCCTATTTACGTCCCTTTTGCTTTCTGAAAATTCTGCGTTTTTGTGTAACGAAAACAAATGAACCATACCCAAGCAAATATGTTCCAAAAGTAAGTTGCAGAATATTCTGCAGGGCTTTTTATGTTAAAAGTGCAGTAAGCCCATCATATTATGATATGCAAACTTCTGAAAAACTTTTAAAAAACTGGAAAAAATGCAATTTCAACAACCAATAAAACTATGGAATCTGTATTTCCAGTTTTTCTGAAGCTCTGCTTCCTTGTTAAAACTGCCGTTTGTGTTTTATAATAAGATAATTTACTGCACATTTAACATAATATAGGCCTACTGCTGAAATTCTGCAATTTACAATGAACCTCTATTTTGCTGTAATCTCACCGAAGAGGGTATGAACAGGTTTCTAAGTAAATAAATTAGTTTCAGAACAGAAATAAAAATCTGATGCATTATTTTTCAAAATAGCAACAAAAGTGAATCCAAAAACAACCAAAAGTTTAGCTGGAATGTCAAGAAATCTTCTAGAAAGTGTGAATTAGCAATGAACAAAATGAATTACTTTATTGGGATTGGCGAATTTCCGCTCTCTGGAAGTAGAACCGACATTCTGCTGATGCACCGCCGGCTGCGAGAGTGTTGAGGGAAATCCTCGCAGCGGATCCGACGCTTGCCGGACGTGTCGCGGTGGCATGGGAGATGTCGACGAAGGCGAAGCGTTGCAGACGACATGTCCGAGCAGTCGCAGTCGATTTCCAGGGCAGATCCCGAATTTCCCCCTCAGTGAGCACAACCACCACCCATCGATCCCGTTGTGATTCTGTTCCAGAACGGTCAAAATGTCGCCCTTCCGAAAGGCCAACTCATCGAGAACTTCTGCGCCGTTGTCGTACAACGCCGTAGCCAAAACACACTGTTAGAGGAAAAAATATAAATAATAAGAAAATTGAAACCTGCAAGATCATACCGCATCAACTTCTCCGTATTTTTATCCCGATTAATACAGCCTACTGACATATTGGAACACAGGTGCGGCACCATAAGGTAACTTCCCGTCCTTGTTAGCCGACTGAAAATACGGTAAAGATGCCGGCTGATAATTAATAGTCCTCCTCATTATACGCAAACTCACGCTTTTACAAAATGAAGCCCATATTGGACGAAAATTATTCGCAGTGCAGCCGGCTAATTAATTAATCCTCGAATTGCCACTTTTCGTGCAATAATATTCGAGTTGCCAACAACATATGCCACGAATCAGTGATTAAAGATAAGTTTAAAAAAACCGAGATAATGGTACGAGATAACCAGGTTAAGACTCGAAGGAAAGCTTTCTCAACAAGTTTTAGATAATTTTGGCCACAACATTAAAAAAAAAATCACATTAAGAATTGCCAGCAAATTTATCAAGAAGAGAAGAAGGGAAAAACAGATTATAAGTTTTAAAAACATGCATTTATATATATATATATACCAGCACATAGGTTCATATTAACAATTTTATGAAAAAGTTGACTAGAAACCGGTTAGGAGCGAGACATTTTTTCTTATAAATTCTTCGAATTTGTAATACAGGTATGTGCTAAAACCCCTTATAACTCAGACTCAATCATTTTAAATATTTTTGGTTTCATCAAGAGGCCTTAAGACGACCTTGAAGAGGGTGAATGGCCAACAAGATGGATCTCCAAAAGCAAAAAATAGCATTAATTCCTTCTCAGTTCAGCGGGATTCGGCTACTAGCACATTTACATTCTAGCTTGTTGGTCCACTAACCACAGAAGGGGTAATTAACCCGGACCACAAATTAGCATACCTGGAACTGTTTTTTTTTGTTAGAGAGTCAATGTTCCGAGCCAGAGCACTGAGAGCAGGATCATGATGATAAAATACTTAATATAGGCTTAATATCCTGTTTAAAGGTGAATAAGGTTGCTACAAATTTTTTGCAAACAAAATTCCCTCTTTTTCTCTGACCAAATTAACATTGTAAATGACCAAAAGTCATGTAGATGATAACAAGTGCCACTTGCCTGTCCCTTTGATATTTATTCATGGCATCCTGGGGTAAATCCATAGGCCTAATATAGAAGGCTAAACCAATATTCCATGACCAAAGATGGCATTACCTGGACCATTCAAATTCCCTGCCATTCTAGGTTTTTCCAGGTTGAAGAACATATCACTAGCCTACCTCCATTGAATTAATTAGGCCTACATTTTAATGGCACCTCATAAAAATAAGATTTGCATATCACATAATCAGAAATTAAGACCTAGTTGCTCAACGCCTAACCACTTGTAATGAAAGTAGTCCATCTTGCAATTATAATTAACAGTAATGTCATTCCCAAAAAAAGTTAGCTCGATTGGATTATTAGGCTTACATTAACTTCAAGTACAATTACAACGAGTTCTTTGTGAACCACGTTAACCTCGTGATGATCTATAGTGAAGAACTTCGAACCTGGATCACAACTAATCAAGTGTCCTAAATTATTCAAGCATTCATACTTCATTTACGGAACTCGAGAATTAGTGGCGCTTGTGAAGGATTTAGTGATTGATGAAGAAAAGGTTGATGAACAAATTACATTTGGGTCAAAACATAGCTCTGCAATAAAAAACGAAATAAATGATTCTTACTGACAGGTAGCCTACGCTTAATAACCTATTCTCCATCAACTGTACAAATGTATGCAAAACTAGGTCTAAGTACAAGCATTACTTGCGCGTAAAACCAGAACATTCTGATTTTGTAATAATAATATCTTCTCCCGCAGTGCACTGAAAATATGAATTTCGGGCACCCCACTAACTTCAAAGAAAACCCTCAACACAAAGTTGGCAAATTGTAATGGAAAGGGTACATGTAGCGTAATAATATTTAAAATGGACATATTCGGCGTATAAATTACATACAACATTGTTACACTCAGATTTCTACAATAGGAGTTGTGGCGGGATAACTAGGCCTACTTTAGTTTTCTCATCACATTTTTTTCAGTTTTTCAGTATTTGACAAATATTTAGCCTAATTTTGGCAACACTAATGCCCAACACTTAGCAAGTAAGCTGAATTTTTTTTATGGCTTTTTACAATTGCAATTTTGCGTCTGAATAGATTCTCGCAAGAGCTAATTGTTAAAGAGCTATAAAATAAAAATTCCATACACAAAAATACTTCGGCAGAATTTATTTCCAGATTAAGGGAAAGAGTTTCAGAAGAACTAACAAGTAAGTGTCATTACAATTCTTGCAGAAGAGTATCATGTCTAACTAAACAAAATTTAAGTAATTTTACATTTTTGCAAAACAAAATTTAAATTGGTCTGCAGAAATTCTTCAGTCTGAAATGCATTTGTTTTAGGAAACCTTTATAAAGCTAGAAGAGCTGAAAACAAAAACCACATGTGTCCAGACTTCTTATTTTAAGCAAAATGCATTTAAAAAAAAAAAATCGAGATTTAATTGCATAAAAATTAGTTATTTTAAAATTTTAATTTTAAAGCTTTAAAAAGCTTAATTTTTAAGATAGTAACTTGCACTTTGGGATGCACCTTCACATCTTGATTCCCTCGAATGGACTCCTACTTGTTTTGAGTCTACTATAAACCAAATTTGGGTAGGCCTACTTATTACCCAAAATTCTGTAAGCCCAAATTTGGGTAGGCCTACTTACTACCCAAAATTCTGTAGGCCCACATAGTCTGACATTTTTCATCTTTACTGGTCAAAATGAGCAACATTTTTCATCTTTACTAGTCAAAATGAGCAACTTTTTCCAATCTTACACCAACTTTTCATTGATTTAGCAGATAGAGCAGCACTTTAGCTACAATTTTATGTACAAAATTATCTCATTTTCAGCAAAAGTGGACTCATGTGGCTTTTGATCCTAGCTCTTCAATTATAAAATTTTACTAAATCCTTTATAATGTTAAGATTGTTCGCACTTTATGGTCCGGCCTCCTGCTAAACCCAGCTTAAAAGCACGTCACGGGCGCATTCACATCGTCTGATAGTGACGTCACAAGAAGCCCGAATAAACAGGATGCAGGTCCATAAAATACTCACATGCACAGCTGCTGTCAGTCCACGTTTCATTATTTATTCGTGAAAGCAAATTTCAAGGAAATAAAAAAACGCATTTAAAATCTCTTTTCAAAAGTGAAGCCATAATGGATTCCAACATTGGCCATTTGCACTAGATTTTTAAACAAGCTACAGGTAAACACGATTCAATTGGGAAGCCTGGCATGGATCAGTATTGTTCGATCGGTGGCAAGAACCCAAGTCATAAACCAATGCTTGCCAACTGAATTGCAGTAGGTGGAAAAACAAAAGTAAATGTGACTGAAAGAATGTTCGCCCACCTCGTTAGTTTACAATTAGTAATACTTAATTAAACCTGCACAGAGCTCGTGGCTGGCACTCGACCAATAACCAAGCAACCAACTTCAATTATCATAATTATTTCATTAAAAGAGACAAGACAGACTCACTGAAAAGACTTTGGATAAGGAATCTGCAGCTCAGCCGCTGGCCATTCGCCATCAGCTGATAGCCCAAATACTCAACTTATAATCTTTAAAATTTATGCATGGTAGCAAAAAACATAATATTAAAAGAGATGTTCACCTTATTTGGCAGGTATTTTTAAAAAAAACCAAATAATTAAGTAGGCCTACAGTGCCCATTGGCGAAGCTGGGTTGCTAAATCTTGACGGAAAGTTTTGCTACATAATAATTAGAATTTTATAGGATTAAACTCTTTGGCATTATGCTACCAAATTACATTTAATAACATAAGACATAACCCATTTAAAATTCCCAAGAAAACAAGTAATCAAGAAAATCTGCCAAATTATAGGTCATACATACACAAATCTTTTCAAATATAATAGAAAATATAGGATATCTTTTCCCCCCGTGGATTTCACTAGATGGAAACAAAACGTGGGCCACGCCATTAGGAATCCATAGGGAAGCAGTTGATATTTCACAAATTAAGCAAACCCACAGGCGCCCTCGTGTGACTGAGTGCAGAAATAAAGATAATGGTCTAAAATTAAGTTACTGCCTAAGCTCCACACACTTGAAACTTTTCTAAATCCCGTGAAATTAAAAAGTTAACTGGGAAATAATACGGACCTACGGGCCGAATAAGCGAATTGTCATATTAAAAATTTTTGCAACATAAAAATGAAATGGTGGTGGTCAATTAATCTAGGCCAAATCGCCCCATTAGAAAATGCACCAGGTGGCGCCTCAGCGCATGACTAATGCCTAAGTCATGACTTAGAAAAAACGGCTGATGGGTGATTCACTAAAAATCTTGGGCTATTGGTACTGTTAGCACGAGTGAATGGCCCCATTTCAGGCCACAAATCCCTGACAAAGCATCCAAAAATTCAAAAGCCCTTTTGCAAACTGTCTAAACCCATCTTGAACGGTAGCTAAAAGCAACATGACATCAGGCACACAGCGTGTGAAATGGGCGAAAACATTTTCGGTTAGGAGTCAAAAGCAAAAAAAGGGGCACATTTGGAGAAAGCGCCAGTCCATTTCGGGGAGATTTTCTATTCAACTGGGTACCACATTACCGAGGGTCTATTCAATAAAGACTCGAGTTAAAACTCCGAAAAAAACCCACAAGAGGTAAAAAAAATCCACAGAAACTGACTGGGAAGCTACACAAAGATGCAGTTTGTGTATAAAAAAGTGTGGGTGGCTTTGCTATTGAGATCATTTCAAAAAAAGGAAAAGGGATAGAAGAATACAACAGGATAAGGAAGAGAAAAAAAAATAAGGGGAAAATCAGCGGGTGGTCAGTAATGACAATTCCCATAGAACAGCACCCGTTACCTAAAAAAATGGGGGTAAAAAACATGCCAATGGAAACTACACACATTAACCAACAACAAAAACTCTTGAGCATTGATTTTACAACAAGATCACACAGAACATTATCCACTGTCATGTCTCCAGAAATGACATTCACCATGTGCACAATGTGATGGCACCCCTTTCATTATTAATTTACACGAAATTCAAATTCAAACCTCAGAAACAGAAAGTTAAAAAAAGAAACTACCCTAAATGACTAATAGTTGAATCAATAAAGGGGAAACAGAGTCCCACTTTGAAAGAAATGAGTTGTAGGAAAAAGAGCATGAAAAATTATAAAATTCAAGGAAATTTCAAACTGATTTGAGCCTAAAAATCATTAAAGGGAAACTATCACCTTGAATGATGTTGGTTTCATGAAGAAGAGCATGAAAAATTATAACGAAAAGTGAAAGAGAATTGCATATGAGTAAAATAATAAATAAAATAAAAGGCCCTGAATGTGGCAAAAGCAAAGCCTAGATGGATGCCCTTATAGTGAGACAGTGGGCGCCATCTATTGGATTCAAGCATCAGTGCCATAGATATACATGTGCTAGAGGGCGCTCCCTGTCTCATTCTGCATGCAAAATGGCACCTAATGTGTATTTTGCAAATATCGTGATTTCTTCAATATGGAAACTATTATTATAATGCCACACTCACAGCCATCTATTGGATTCAAGCATCAGCTCCATAGACATACATGTGCCAGAGGGCTCTCCCTGTCTCATTCTGCATGAAAAATGGCGCCTAATGTGTATTTTGCAAACATCATGATTTCTTCAATATGGAAACTCTGCTGCAATTATTATTGCCACAGACGTTCATATCTAGTAAGTGCCTACCATTTAATAATGACTTATTACAACGTGATAGTTTCCCTTTAAACAAAATGTCCTGAATACATGGATTTGGTTGAAAATATAAAGCACAAATAGGCGCCATTTTACCGAAAGTACATAGAGCCCTCTACTGGATAAAAGGCATCAACTCATGGAACACGTACACATGCATGCCATAGAAGGTGCCACCAACTTTCAAAGTCTGCTAAAATCTATGGAAAAATGGCGCCTAACGGGTACCGGTATTTGGCAAACGTTTAAAAATGTTTGCATCCGTGCTTTCTAGCAAGCACCAGGGTTTGTTTCAGAGCCAAAACAAGTTATCCAGGTCGCTCCATAACACTACGGCAATAATCATAACAATGAAAATAATGATAATATTTCTCTCTGGTAACTTCAAAAGGTACGAAAATATAAAAATACCTCAGTTGAAGAGACATGCACATAACGCGAGCTGCCAAAAAATGCAGAAAATATCGATTATAAAAACAGAACAGCAAAAAAAAAAAAGGAGAGGAAGAAAAAAAATGCCAGTTCAAAGCTCTCAGCTTTTACCAATTTTCACCATCATGGCACCACAGATTATTTGATGGCACCAGTCAAAAATAATAAATACAAAAAATCAAACCCCAAACAAAAAAAAAAACGAAAGGATGCAGTAAGCCTACCCTAAACCACCATGAACAAAAATTATGCAGTTACATTCCTAATAAGGAATGTGAAAAAAAAATCATAAAAATCCTTGTTTGTATTCAAACCATGATTAAAAAGGTATCATCCATTAACAATATTAGTAGGCCTAATGTGTTTAAGAAACAGACCAGTTTTAATTTTTTTATTTAATAACTGCAAGAAAAAAACAATCTATGCTTGATCAGCTAACCTTATTACAATTTATTTTGTATTTAAATTAAAGTTAAAAAGTAGAATAATTATTTTTTTTAAAGTGCTAGATTTTGTGTTAAATGCTTTTCATGGGAAGTATCCATTAAATTAGGAATTTAACACACATTCCATTGAGTAAAATAAAAGCCATAGTCCTATATGAAAACTTTCAATTTTAATTTAAATAAAAGTAACTAGGCCTACTAGATGGTGCCAGTCACTTTTGCAATAACAAGATAAAATAGCGCCAGCCATGCATGATAGAAAAGCCATGACTTCTGAATTATGGAAGCCTGACTAAAATACTAATTTTTATACCCTTCTCAACTCCTGTCTTTAATTTAAAAATAACTTGTGAGACTTTCTCTTTAACAAGCATTATAAATATAGTTAGGCAAATGTACATGTATTTTCAAAGTGGTAAAATCTTGACCAGAGCAAGCTTATATTTTCCATTGAGCTGGCCTATCAACAGACTTTTGCAGTCTACCATGATAATATCTCGAAAAAACTCATGAATTTTAAGACTAAATTGCATCACCACACTGTATATTCATCTGTAATTTAGTTCTGTGAATATTTCTGATCTTAACATCATGTACATGTATATACCATGCCATGGCCATTCTATCTGTACGCTCCCTTGAACACTGATTAAAACAGGATGGTTCCTACCAGCAATTTTAATAAGCAATTAACTAGGCTACGATTAATTCTCAACATGCAGGCTGCAGTAATTTAAAAAAAACTAAATTGAAAATTTAATTGTTTCTAATCCTTGACCTAAGATTATAGAAAACGCATTACATATATTGAATAGCTGCAGCGCAGTATACACGTTTTTAAACGGGGTATTTATAAAATGTATGTACGTTAGGTTACTGCCGTCCTTGTAACCAATATTCAAGTAAAAAAATTTATAGTAAAAGCATAAAAAAACTTGAATCTAAAATTACTCCAACCATGTGTCCTGTTATAACAGAAGTATGCATACAATACCCACAAATGACAGATGCAAATTAGGCCTTGTTTATTATCCTATCTTTTGCACTCATTTTTTTTTCCAGAAATGCAGGCATAATAAAAAATAGAATAATATATAGCTAAACTTGTAATAAATTAATTGTAATTAATTGTAAATAATTAATTACAGTAATAAAATATATTGACTTTTTATTGTACATAGGTCTAGTACACTCTTTTGTTGAACAGCAATGCACCAACAGATCCTGTTAATAATGTGAAACAATTAAAAACAGATTCCCAATTCAATTTCTATCCACTTAAAGGGACAGTCCCACCTTATGTAAAGTTATTTTTAAAAGAACAAGCAGAAAAAGTTGATATAGGAATGTGAA
>JAQIXP010005398.1:0-10480 GCA_034700285.1 Proteroiulus fuscus | reverse complement strand
CATGCGCGAGCAGCCGCCATTGTTGAACATTGTTGCTCCCTCATACCTCTATCCAGTTTATATAGAGATCAGTGGCCTAATTGCGAATTTCACCTGATTATAATTTTTTCTAATAATCTTAATGACCTGGCTTGAATGTTTTCTGTTTGATAGTTTTCGAAAATAAAAAAAAATCAGCGCATTACCGTATGCTTGTATTACAGTCGTGAATCGAGTACGTTTAATGAAATTGTGTCTTGTGCTTGTGGGCAAACTTTACTTGTGGGTGGTCTTGGTCCAAAAATTAATTCATTGTGATTTTCGAGTCTGTCGGATTTTCACTCTCCATTTTTTAATGCGCTCAACAAACTATGTCTTTCATATTTAATTTAATTGCATGAATGTTGAAATCATCCTTGAGCGGTTGGATGATTCTATAATTATGTCGGTTTGTGCGATCTTTGAAGGACAAAAAGTGCAAAACGAAAAGTAGGCCTATTCCAGGTGTGTGTGTGAATTATGTTTTATTTTCATTCATCATGTCCTTTAATCTGAATATCTCCATATTTCTTGAAGTAATTCTACCGTAATTCTTTAACTTGCATATTAATTGATGAATTAATTATATGAATTATGTCCAAGCTCAAATTTACCCGTGGTCACTTTTTAACCCCTTTTTCATAAGCATATATTGGACCTTGGATGAATATTTACTTCATTTATGTCGTTTTTCTCTTCATTTCAGCTAGTACTATGTGCAAAAAATGAGACTCCATTGTGTAATTGACCCTGCAATTCATATTAAATGTCATTTTTCACATCTGGCAAAAAATAAAGCCTGTACAGAACTAATTTAAAAAAAATCATATATCTCCAAATAAGAAGTAGCCATCATGGAAGTTTACATTGAAACCTTAACTGGTTCAGCTTTCGAGTTGAAAGTATCACCTCTAGAAACAATAATGTCCGTGAAGGCTAAGATCCAAAGGTTGGAAGGTAAGAAAAATACAACAATTTCGATCGAAATAGTCGATTTATTGGACCCTACAATATTTTCTATAAAATTCCGTATTTGGTCAAGGTCAGACATATATTTTAATTGTTGTTACCCGTTTGCATTTAAAAAACAGAAAACATTTTGGGGTGTGGTCATCTTGTTGTATTAAAAATTCATTCAATTTATTAGGAAAGTATGTGTAGGTCTGACATGTGAAGGTAATTTCTAAACCAGCCTACGTGATGGCCCACCACTTTTTATTTTCCATGTTTTTAGTTAAATTTTTCCAGTAAATTCATTCAGCGGGCGAATTTTTTCTTTAAATCAAGGTACTCTAGATAACAAATTCCTAACCTCTTAATAAATAAGATCTCGAAGGACTGCCCAAGCACTAAACCATTTTAAGAAATAAAAACTTGAATTTCCAACAACTGAGTTTCTACGCAAATTTAAATTTTTACACTTTGTTAATTTGAATGTCAATTCTTTTCTGACGTATTCATGAGCGCAGAACATTTTTTCTTCTTGTTTGGCTAGATTCTCTTTATAATGTTAAACTTAATTATTTTTTGCACGTTTTCAGGAATCCCTGTCTCTCAGCAGCATCTAATCTGGCGATCGAAAGAATTGGAGGATGATTGTTCGCTCCAGGATTACAAAATAACTGACGGGGCCACTCTGAAGCTCGTCATAGCAATGCGAGGTGGACCCATCAATACTCGCAAAGTCCCGGTAGAAGATCCAACATGGAAGGAGCTCACTGAATACATGGAAGCAAATAGGTCGGGGGATGCAATTTATGACGAATCCTTTCAAATTTACGCGAAGCTAAATTTCTTTCTTTTTAACGACTTCCCTTTTTTTCCGATAGGGACGAGCTATGGGAGAAGCTTCCAGGAGGCCGACAGGTGACGCTGCTCGTGTTCAGGGATGGCGACCAGATCAATTTTTTTAGGGTAGTCGATCGTGGCGACGGAACGGTGGCTCCCTTGGCTAAATCTCTCAGGTTTGTAGGATCGGTTTGTATTGTTCCTACTCCCTTCTAATCCTCCCTTTCACGACACAATTCTCGTTATAGCGTGTCTTCTCTCAGGAGCATAAGCGGCGACGAAAAAGAGGAAGACACGGTTGAACAGCAAAGACTTAAAGAGAATCATGCCACAATGCAGAAAATGAAGTCGATTAAGAAACAAATGGAGGCCTTAACTATTAAAAAGAAGGTAAAGGCCGTCTTTCCTCCCATAGCTCATTTATAAGGGATATTTCTTGAAATATCATTTCATTAATAGCCAAAAAAGAAAGCGTCATCTCACCGCCTCCCGTTATATGCATCTTCTGTTAACTCTAAAGCAAAAGCTGGCCCTTCGTTCGCTAATCCCGGTCATCCGTGCCGACTTCCGCCCATGCCTAACCAAAGAGTTCCTCCGGTTGCTCAAGCCTCGTCTCGAGCGGCCAGCCCGCAGCGGGAACGACCGAGAGGTGCTTCGGTCATAAGTGTCGTCTCCAGGCGCCCCTCTCAGGTGTTACAACACGAACTCGGGACGCCGGCCGAAGAATTACCCATGGAAGTTCCACCAGTGATGCAAGTAACTTCGACGACGCTTCCGTCTCACGGTCTACCGGACCTCCGGACCATCTCCCGACTTCACGGGGAAGGCGTGTTGAGGGTGGAAACGAGCTGCAGTGGCTCGGACAGTGAGGAAATGGAATCGCCGTGGCACCAGAGCGCCTGGCCAGCCTCCGTACTGGATTCTGGGGACATGAGTCACGCGGATGGACGGAGCAATGGCAGCTTGCCCAACGGGGCTTTGGCCATGGGGGTGTTATCCAGACGCTCCTTGCGCAATTCTCCGCACACGCCTCACCGAACAAGGACGACTTTGGATGATTTTGAACAGTTGCAGCAGACTTTGGCCAAATTCGACCCACGCATCTCTGTCCAATCCACCCCGCGATCACGAATGCCGTCCATTTCCAATGGCAGAACCGTGCTGGATGGAATGGGCTTCCTCGGTAGGCCTCTGAGACGCGAAGATAGGCTGGCGCTTCTGGAAAATCTTGAGACGTGCAGGCCCAGGACTTCTCCGGAACTTTCTGGTAGCTCCAGATGCGTCGAACCAAAAGATAAGCTTTCCAAAACGGTTAAAGGAGGTGGAGAGAGTTACAAGATGATGCGCACCAGGGGAAGGAACCATGATGATTGTAAAAAGGACTCGTCCATTGTGCCTAAACCCGGTAAATTGGGGAACGATATAGTCAAATCAATTGTGCCGACAGCCGAGAAGAGTGGACAGCTACCACCCGTAAATAGTGAGAAAAGTTCTATGACCACAACCGTTGTTCCTGGTAAAATGAATTACCCGAAAACTTCAATTTCTTCACGAATATTAATGTTTCACTTACTAATTTGCAATATTTCTGAATCCAGATACTCCCAAGGGGATTTCCCTGGAGTTTTTGCACTCTGAGGTAGCCACCTTTTCCTATTAGATTAACCCTTTATATCATTGAAATGCTATATTGCAAATGTCACTTTTTGCAAATGCTAGAATTCTTTGAGAAGCCAGCAAGTAAGGCAAGGTGCAACCTTAAAGTTACCATCAATAAGGCCAGCAAGGAAGGAAGCCACACCTCGATGCCAAGTATGCAAACGCAAGATGGGCTTGACTTCAAATTATTCGTGCAGGCAAGTTTCCCCAATTTATCTCGATCCTAAAAGTTCAAATAAACAAAAATTAAAACGTTGCGTAAATAATTGTTTCAACTTTATTTCAAGATGTGGAAAAAACTTTTGTGCTACTCACCGCTATGCCGAAATGCACGACTGCACGTACGATTACAAGTCTGAAGGCCGAAAAATTTTGGAACAAAGCAATCCCTTAGTAATTGCTCCTAAACTACCTAAAATATAAGATCGAAAAAACTTATATGACACGTGGCTTCATTCGCCGATTTATCCTCGATAGTTACATTTTTTTTCTTCTGAAGTTGGAATGCCATAAGTTTACTTAAAAATCATTAAATAGCAACACGCATTAAACGTTTGTGTTGCGACACCGTTTGCCGGTAAAAGTAATATCGTAGAAGCCAATCTAAAATTTGGAATATGACAAATTCTTTAAAGGATTTTAATTGACCTGGCAAAGCAATGGAAATTTCGTCAATTTACAAAACTGTGTTTATTTCTGGCTTCCGTTACTTGTGATAATGTTGAATGACGCCTTACAAACAGTAATGCAACTTATATTTTTTGAGAAAAATTTGGTTTTTAAAAGCATTTGAGGGGGACAAGGAATTGTGTGATGGGTTGGACAGTTCTGAGTTGCATTGAAATACATATATATATATATATACACTAAAATCTGCAAATGTTTAATTTTAAATTTTGACGAAGGTGTCACGTCTGCTCGTCTGCTATGTAAATTATAGGGGAAAAAAAGATTATTAAAACTAAATGTAGTCTAATAATTATCGCCTAATAAAATATTTGCAATGAATTTCGGTGCTTATTTTATAGACACAAGCACTAAAAACTCCTGAGCAGTAACTAAACAAAATGAACTCAATATTTGTTGGGAGGTCAATGGGCAATAGTGATGTCATGATGCCGGTGTTGGGAAACTGAGCAAAAGATGTATAGGCGCGTTGAAACCTACTTGTAGGGGGCGGCCCGCCATAGGAAATTTTTCTCAAGGGAAAGGGGGGGGGGGGGCCGGGGGAGTGTTGCCATGTATTTTGGATCTCAAAGGGGGGCTCCCCAAATGCACCTATAAAAAGATGGGCATGCATTAATGCCATCTATTGAGAGCAACTGCAAAGAAAGTTCTAAAGAGTGACGAATTACACCACACACACACACACTCTTAAGAGAAAGTAGTCCCTTATTTAAAAAAATGGCGGTAAATAGTAGTACCAGCGCCCCCTAGTACCATTACACTTGCGTATGGATACCCTTGAAGGAAACTTGTTGAGAAGGCAAGCAAGGGATATATTTGTGTAGCTCAACTCATCACAGGTAGAGAGATATGTATGCCGTTCTTTTGCTCGGTTTCGGTATAAGGGCGCGTTTATGAAAAATGTCAAAGCCTAAAAACGTTGAGACGTTTGATTTGCCCAAGATTTGAGTGGTAAAATGTAGCGGATGAATTCTCTCAAGTTCCCATAAAACGCTATTGCGTTTATGAAGTAACGGGAGGAAACTAGAGGAATGCAGGCGATAAATGAGATTACGTAAGAAACTTACCCAGCATGCACCTGAACACCAATTTGCGCTGTGATGCAGCGGAAAATATCTACTCCCAGTAGATATTTTTTCCGCTGCCATTTTCCTCAGATTTTTTGAAAAGTGGCGCTTCCGCTGAATTCATAAATGGTGCAGCGGAAACGGTACTTTTTTCAAATCATACTCTACCCGCTCTGCAAACTACTTTACCCTGTTTGGGCTGCTTTCATAAACGCGCCCTAATAAACAGGCAGGCAGTTATTTTGCAGTTAGGGTTAAACTTGCAAACATTTGATGAAAATGCATTTTTGGTGGGGACCCTCCTGAAACGCCAAATAAATATTCCCAAACAGTAGATTTTGGTAGAAATCTCTACGAAAGTTTGTAAGCATTTGTTGATCTGCTCGCTATATTGACATCTCCACCAAAAATTATCAAGTTTGCAAACATCCCCAACCGTTTTCAAACATTTTGCATACTTGGTGGAAAAGCACCTCTGGAGGCAACAAGGGTTAGAAAACACTAAAAACGTGATCCTGATTTAACTATCTTGAAATGCAAGAATATATAATTATAGGTATTATATAAACTCAAAAACAAACTATATTTATTTTCTGAATTGGAACAAATGTTGATTAGGAATGCTATAAAAAATATCAAGTGATGAAGTTGCAGTCAATTTACACTATAATAAAAGAGTGCCACAGAAATGGGCGCAGATAAGCACCGAGGTTTTTTGAGACCTTCTCGCCAGCCAAACTTTTCACTATTTTCTCCATATAATATTCATTTAACATTCAAATATACACGCACACCTTGTTTACCTACACACCACTTTTTGTTGCAAATAATTCTAACGCACATGAATATACCAAATATGAAAAACACTTAATTTTTAACAAATGCTGGTGAAACCTTCGCTAAATAAAATTCCAACGTGTATTATAAGCTGCGCCGTTTATTTTTTTGTTCAAAAATGGGGCTCAATAGCACGGGTCAACTACATTTGGTTTGCTGAAATATGCATATGCACTGGGCCCCATTTTTGGAAGAAAAATTTCTTCAGGACATTAATGCATCAGTTAACTGCCTCGTTTTCTCCTATCCAGAGATTTAGAATGGATAACCACTTCCCATTTGTGAATTATTTTGTAATTACATGTATTTAGTACATTCTAACAACAAGCTAATGTTTAAGGGATGTTTTGGAATTGAAATAACACAAAACTACACCCCAAATAATTCAAAATGACGAGGTTATAACTAGTATGAACAATGCATTCTTAGTATAAACTAGCATATTCCTTAGTTTTAAATTGGAAACCAGTAGGCCTATACACGTTTAAAGGAAACGTTTTGCAAATAACATACTTCTGTCATGTGTACTTGTCATTTTTAGCATTAAGCACAAAAGTTAACAATAGAATCCTACAAAATAAGAAGTTAAACCTTTCATAAAATTTAAGTACCCGGTATCTAAAATTGTAAAAGATAAAAAAATATTATCTTAACTTTTACCATTGTTTTTGCAGTTATTAAAGTTCTGGACCTAGGGAATTCTTGCACCTATAATATGGCACCACTGTTCCCATGCAACCACCCAAAGCCCTTTTAAAATTGAAGCGCCATCAATGGCCAGCAAATTAAAGTAGCATTCTAAACCCATATAAAATGGCCCCTCATATTTTCATGCTGCCATCTACGAGGGGAATCCTTCAACAACCTAATTGGCCCCAAATAGGCTGCATTTAATTGACCACAAAATCCTAGCCCATAATGGTGAAAACCCTCTTAAATTAATGATCCATATTTTCTAAACAGGGGCTGAATGCCTGGAGGGGGTCTAGTCATTTTGTTATGTTTCATTAATGTTTCAATTGATAAAATTTAAAAACATTTATACTGCCTTGTTAAAATTAGGGAATACTTTCTCATAGTGTGTGTGTGTGTGGTATAATTTGTCACTTGCCTAGTCATACGTTACAGGAAATAGAAAAACATCATGACAACTTTGCAGATACTAAAAAAATAGTGACATAGGGGGAAGGGGGTGTAGTTTTTGTGACAATTGTGTGGGAAGGGGGTCTACAAAATTCAATTTTTTGTATTACATACTAAAAGTATAGCCCCCTCCCCCCCATATGGGGAAATGGGTCCATAAACCATAAGCAACCCTTTTGTATGAAGTAGGAAATGGCCATAAAAAACAGTCACATAAACGACCAGCTTATAAGAAACAAGAGCCTCTGAAGATATTTGCATATAAAATTTGATTGAATAGATAATATTCACCCATAAAACGACTCGGCCCTTAACCCAAAAAATATGGCAAGCCATCCCATATATTTAAGTTACAGTAAATTGGCTGGCGCCGCTTAACGAAACTGAGATTGTGTAGATGCCCGTGTATTGGACATTGCCCGCTTATGAGAGACACCCATTTATAAAATAGCATGCAAATTTCATAGATTAAAACCTTATAAAAGTACTATCTTTTTTTTTTTAAATTTGTTCATAAACTTAGCTATTTTAAAAGCCATTCTATTTTATTCAGTAATTAAGGGATTGCAGTTCTTAGCGTGTTGTTTATGTTAAAAATTGAAGAAATACAGATGTATTAGTTACTAAACAATAACCGTGAAAACATGTTGTTTTTCCAATTTTTTACTGGAAATTTTGCACGTTTCAATTTTCCCAGTTTTTCTGCAGTTATAGCAGAATTATTTTTTCTTTTGTGTTATATGGGTTTTTTATTAGGCTCGACGTGGCCATAAGTCTATCAAACCAAAATTAATATCAATAATTTTACCAATAAACTAATGCATTTTACCAGAGTTCATTCTATTCTATAAATGGGTTTCCCTCAGCCTGACTGTCCCTCAGGAGGAAAAAATAAAATGATATTTGATTTCATAGCGATTTACCACTATGAGGACATAGTAAACGAGCCATTTAATGAGGCAGTCATTTTATGGCCATTTCTTTTTTTTAGGGAATTAACAAATCGAACGTCATTGTCAATTTTTTATGGGCTTCTAGTTGTTCCTGTCAGAAAGCATAAAATGAGTTAGTAAAATCGGCCAGTGAGCATCAACCTACGAGAGTAACGATGCTGCCAGATAACAGATCCTAGGCAGGTCTAGATCTAGAAATTGCTGAAAAAGACTATAGAAATTCCCGACTAGTTTTTCCTTCACTGCAAGTAGTAGAACTTTGACAAGCCTGCACCTGAGGAAATTGCAGCTACCAAAAATATTATGTGAAATTAAAAAGAGTCGATCCCATCTAGACAAAGGCATTCATTTCTTCTCTTACTCATTCCCATATGATTTTAAATGATACATCTCACCTCTAGTAGAGAAGCAATCTAAAATTACCCACGATTAATTAGTCCCATCCCCTATACAATAGCGGCACACTCACCCATAATATATATATAAAATCTTGAATGAAATTTCTTTGGCAGTTTGTACGGCTCGTCGTCAGCAAAAAACTTGTGCAGTGTGGCGTCGGCAACGGCTCGATCGTACACCTTTTCAACGTCCGTCTGCCGCTCGCACAAAAAACTATGTGCACTTGACAGATCCACATTTTACGCCACTTCCATAGCTGCTTGGGTAAAAACGAATGGGCAATGACTGAAATGAAAGATAGAATGACATATTGTCTTTGGAATGACACAAAAAAAAGTTTTTGAATGTGAAAGTTGCGTTTAAGCTTTTCAGTACGGTTTAGGCCAAATTTGAATCTTATGAATCCAATTTTGCAAGTTCACTGGTGTAGATGCCGATACTCTCCATGTCGTATAGGACGAAATAAATCTGCTTCAACGAACTAGACATGACGTTCACAAAATAGTTGGAAATGGCTTTCAGGATTATTTGGGCAGCGTGCTGCTTGGAGAAACCGGCGCTGAAATAAATTTAAAAAAAATTATCATCTTAAAACTTATGAAAAGATTTAGATTTAGTTTCAAATGTCCAAACGAGAATGAACGTTAAACTAGGAGTTATTAAAGGCAAAACAAACATAATAAATAACAGAAAACACATAACATGCTATAACATGAACCAACAAACAAGCAAGCGGTGCTACTATAGACTACTGAGACACGATAGAACACTAGCCAAACTTTATATTTTTTTTATATTAAATCGATTGAGCCTCGATCGTAAATAGTTGTTAAAACCTCTTAGGACCAATAATCCCTTACAAAAAATTATAAAACTGCAATTTTTGAAACCAAAATCAAAATTTTCTCCGAGTCTTCATTTCAAAACAAACAAAAAATCAAAATTTCATAAATCGTAACTTTAGAATTCAGAATTTTCTAAAATAGTGATTTTCAAATCAACTGAAATTCAGATTGCGATGCAAATATTGACATTTTTACAGCATTTTTACAGAAATCACGATTATTGAGCCAATAAATCTAAATTTAAAGAAATCGAGACAATTTTTTTTCCAATGGTTAACTCCTTTTTTCAACCTTACTATAGTAAGACCCAGCAAATGATAGGCATGCTTCAATGACATATATTGAGAGCATTTGTAAACAAACAAACCAGGAAATAAGCGATGTCAACGAAATCGAGACACGCACAACTATAAGGGACGTGTCCTATGAATGACATCATCTGCCAGGCACTAAGTTAAGAGACGTCTTCGGCATTACAGATGATCTCACTAGCTATCTGGGTGAGGTCAAATGACATCTAACCAAAATCCTAACATCTTACTTTTGCAAAGCCGAATACTGAGGCCACGCAACATGTTCAGTGACATTCGATGACAGTTAGGCAGTTCTGAGGTGACTTATCCAGACAAATAGATTTCTCTAATGCCGGACACCACTGCATCTGGGCGAGTGACGTTCCGATTACAATGCCGAAGACGCCTTATGTCTAGTTCACCTTGTCACAACCAGCAGAAGGATACAATTACACTTCATTTGCATGGAATTACTAAAACAGCACGTTTCTAAGCTCAAAAACTATCTAAATGTGATTTGAAACGGTGCAGGACTGTTGGAAACAAATGGTGATTGCATTTGTTGTGAAACTGAAACTGGTCTGTTGTGGATTACATAACAAGAAAAGGGTTTCTACAAAGTAAAGGTTCCTGGACCATATGTTAAATCTACATAGGCATTATCAAATGAAATGTTGAAGGTACATTACGATCCAATACCATTATATTAAAATTCCCTTAAGGGGGCTGTCCACACTTTTAACAGCGTGGGCCTATGGGGATTTCAATGTTAAATTCGTTTTCTTCAAACT
>JAQIXP010005397.1:0-10482 GCA_034700285.1 Proteroiulus fuscus | reverse complement strand
ACAACCCCCCTACCAAATGGCATCATTATATGCTGATCGTAGGGTACTGAGTTGAAATTGAAATTGAAATTGAAATTTAAATTTTCTTTAATTTGCATTTGGACAATTCACGCACTTGGTATAGGGGTCAGTATAGGTTAATCTGTAAATGTTTAGGAAAATTTGTTCTCCAAATTTTGCTAGAGGGTATGAGGCAATGGAGAAAAGTCACACATTAAGCTTTTCCCCCATCCCACTACAAATAATGTTTGCTCTTTCCTGGGAGGGTATTGGTAGGTGAAAAGCTTTATTGTAATGCTTTACTGGTTACATATTATTACAGGTATTTTAAAATTGCAGCGAAAGGCGTAAATTGTATTACATCGTTTATGGAAGGCCCCCGCATAAAAGTGAAGGCTACTCCATTTTGTTTTGTATTTATGGAGTTACAGCAATTTAAATTTTTGTTTACAAATTTTATTCCAAGCACGAAACTTATCAACCAGTTTGTCAATGATTATAATGTAATTCTGTAAGTTGTTATTAAAATATTACACTACTGACATAACTCCACAACTGCAAAACAAAATGAAAACACAATTCCCAGAGTCTTTGGACTTACCAATTCATCTTATGGATTAATTATTCCTCGACCTGTTTAGTTATAACTTGACTTATGGTATCATAGTGCTTATATCATGTGCACTAATAAAAATTGCAGTCCAAACATCTTTTTAAGAAAGTTATTGTAGGTACCTATAGCAAACAAAAACACATCAAGCAAGTCCTTTATGTTTCTATATTAAATTCAAAATCTATGATATTTTTAAAATAAGTTCTTTCTGACAGAATTTAATTTTAAAAAAAACCCCAGAAAGTGCATGGTTTTGTATGAAAGCTTACCTTTTCTAAAAAAGTAGAAATTAATCTCTTTTTTTTTTGGTTCATGTTATATTCTCTATTATTTTTATGAAGTGAGTCTGATTAAAATAACTGAAATGGCATTATATAAGAGAAATAATGGTGTAATTGTCAAGCAGAAAGATTAATGTATCTTCAGAGCCATTATAAATGCCATGTCTGGAGTTTTTCTTTCTATAATTCCCATAATTGATCATGATAACAAATTTTGACTTTCAAAATGCCAGCTGCAGCATTCGTAAATTTTTAGCCTTAATCCATTTTTCCTTGCAAGCAATGTGGCATTCGAGTCGTATAGATAATTGACATATGGCCCTAATTATAAATACCATATTTTATAGTTTTCCTAATATAGGAAAAGGTGCCCACAATATACTTTTCTGAGAATGAATTTCACAAGTCTTTTCAATATGTTGACTTGCAAAAATTGATCTTTCCTCTATAAGAAAATTACCTTATGTTGTTCTTATTGTTTATATCTAAACATAATTGCCTATAATGCATCTTATGTAATTTTCTTCATTAATACGAACTTGCCTTATCATATACTGGATCCAATAAAACAATTTTCGTATATATATAATTACAGGTAAGAAATTAGAATATGATGTATTTTTGCATCATGCACTTACGCTCATATGATATGTCTTTACACATGACAACATGAAAATTATGCTGCGATTAATATAACATAAATAATTTGGGCGTAATTTTTGGGCTGGAATCCAGCTATTACCCAATAATTGTATGTTATTATATAATAATAATGGTAAATAAGACCTCGTATAGGCTTAATTGAGTTGTGTCAATTAGGAAATACACTTGAGCAACTGTAAGCTCATAATATGCAGCTTGACTTCTGGTGGATAAAATCAATTTCGTAAATGCCTACTAGCAATTAAATAAAAATGAGAGAATTTCCGAATTCCATTGGACAAATAAGAAAAAATAATCTGATTTTGAACACTTATACTTCTGTTTGACCATCTATATGCAATGATAGTGCAATAGAAGTATCAGCCTACATGGATTATAAAAGTATATTAAATTGGTTACTTTCCAGTTCACTTATTTGTTGAACATGATACTGTATAGACGTCATCAGATGTTACAACTTATATAGGAAAGTCATTTATCTTGTTCAAAGACAATAGTTTATAAAGACTACAGTCCAGATGCAACAGAAGGCTATTCTTTGCCTTCTATAGATAATTATTGTTTTCATTTTTATTTGAGTTAATAAGGTTAAGAAAAAATGCTGTAAATCCTGAAATACTTCAGAAATTAACCTGGAAGACTCGGAGGGGGGGGGGGGGAATTTAAAAAGCAAAAATTGTTAAACAGCCCTGAAGAATGGCATTGGTTACTTTCCGGTTCACTCACTTTTTGATCAGAATCTGGTAGAATTATGACAGAAATTATCTAACAATTATAATGTATAAGAGATTGTTAATTTGTATGCTGAAGTACATGTACGTTCATTGTGATTGTGACAAATGTATATTTTTTTAATCACGAGAATGAAAGACAGAAATTTTAAATGGAATTTACCTAGATTTTTATATTTCATTTTGGAAGTTTCTTTCACCCCCCCCCCCTGGGCCCCCTCCCCCCATTGTGTTAGCCTATTTAATTAAAAAAAAAGCCTTGCGTATATATGACTTCTCAACGGAAATATCTTATTGTAATTAGCCTATGCCATTATTTAAAAAAAGCAAATGTATCCAAATAAAAAAATCCAAATGTCTAGGGACCTCCTGCATGGAGCATACAATGCAATCCATGATCAAAATGGAGTTTGTATTCGTTTCTTCGTATATGTAAGAAAATCAAATATAGCCCGCACCACCTGCTTACAAATAAATGCGTTTTTGTTTCACCTTTATTACCTAATGGCTAATGTTGTTTCCAAGTATAAGAAATTACTTTCAATTTCTGATGTATAAGCAAAAGGAACTGCATAACATGAGTGCTACTTAAACAGCAACAGTTATTACATGAAATCAGGCATTAATTACAATAACCGCTGTGAGCCCTTAGCAAACATAAACTATGTACCTAGATACAATACGTGTAGAAGCACTAATGATAAATTGCTTGCCATTTGGATAGCCAAGAATTCTTGTTCTGTATAGTCTTTTTTTCCCCCCTAGAATTAGTTGGGGAAATAGCTTGGCTGGATATATATGAAATGCTTTTCTTATTGCTTGACGGATAAATGCTTGCCACTTTGCCTTGTTCGAAGTCATAATTTCCTGCCGAACTATTGGCTGGAAAGCTAACATCACAGGCAATATAGCTGGGCTCTGTTGGAACAGCAGGAAATTGAGACCACATAAAGTTTCCTTCTTGTTTTTTTGGCATCTATTAATTTTGTTTGTTATCAAACTGAGCTAAATGTGTAGATGCATTGTAGCGTAACATGCCTTTAACTTTTGACTCCAAACTTGGTTTATTTGTATGGGAACTGACTTTAAATGGACATCAAACATGCCTGTATATGCTAGTGTGTGTACACCTGTCAGTGTTGAGAGGAATTTTAAGACAAGATTTACCGTATGAATTAATTGTTCTCTTGGATTTAGGAATTTTCAATTCTGATTGATTACTACTTGCATGATAAGGGGTCTTCATATATATAATGATGAGTGCTTTATAATGCGGATTTGAAATTTGTACCTATAACTATCTGTGGTGGCGCAGCATTACTGAAATGTTACCAAGTATTGCTACGCCAAACATATGATGTTTAATTTTACAATGAAATGATGTGGTATATAGCACTTCTCCTGACTATGAAAATTGCACCCCATCACGTGGTATATTTATGATGAAGTAACACATGGATTGAATTGATGGGTGGACCGGTGGGGACATTCATAAATGGGTTAAACTGGACTAGAGGGAAGGAGCACGCATTTCAGACGTCCAAATAAACTTAGTTATCCGGCCTGTACACTTAAAATTAATCAATTGCAGTTTAACAAAGATTCAAAAAGGATTTTAAAAAAGTCGTCAGTTTCTATGTAATAGGAGGGATGTTTGCTCGTTATTGCTACTGAAAATTCTTAATGGATCTGCTAATGCTATATCCAAAATTCCATTGTATATTATTTATTGGGGATGGTGTTCCAATTTTGGACATCCTTTTAAGGGGGATTATGAGTTTTAAAATTAGAGAAAACCGAACATGAGGTTGCCTGATTTTATGGACGTCCCTTAATATGCTGCTGATATATGACGATTAATGGTATAATTGTAATACAGATCTAATTGTTCAACATTGGTTAGAATAAGGTCTTATACTTTTATCATAGGCATGATAAGCTTTCATTTGCTGACCTGGTATAAACAAATAGGTAACCAAATGTAAAAGGGGTCATCCATTCTTAGGGAATAGACTGGAGATGTGAATGTTGATATTGCAAAGGATATATAAAAAATGCACTAAGATGTATTAGCTTCATTAATGAGTGACCCTAAATACCAAGAAATAAGAAACGTTAATATGCTTATTTAAGGAATATGTTATGGGTTGTCATGCGGTACTTTTAGGGGGCTATACTAATTATGGTCAGTGACTACTGTGCACTAATTAGATTTTGTAATAGGGTGAGTGGGGATGGGCTATTCTTCCTTGGAGTTATGAATCATCACACACCCTGATCTTAAAAAGTATGTTATTTATGTATAATTCAGCGTATGTATACTGTCTACTCTGTAAATTGCTCGAAAATTTCATGATCTTGATGATAATGAGAGAAAAAAATGTTAAATAAGTAAGAGCCAGTTTAGACCAGGGAACATTTATTAAGTTCACTATAATTATCCTATTTAGAAAACACTTTACTCTCATTATAATTTTAAATGGCTTAAATTAATGAATGGTTGAAACCTAACAGTTGCTAAATGCTGTAATTTAAGAAAAAAAAATGAATTATTTCGCTGTTTATAAAAAAATGTAAATGTGGCTCTCTGTACAAGGATTTAATGAAATTATAATGCTTTGCATAAATAAACACTCATTAGTCCCATGCTGCATTGCTATTAATTATTATTAAGCTTATTTTGAAACCGGCTGAAGGTTTTTTGCTAACTAAATTAGTCATTTCCTATAGTATACATAGTTAATTTATTTTCCTATATAATTATACATGTTTCTATGTAGTTAGGAGTTTTAAAGCTGAAAAGGTATAACTGCAAATAAAAGTAATTGTTGTTTTTAACTAAGTGACCATTTTAGTAGTATTATTATCATTCAAGATTTACTTTAGAAATTTCTCTGGTTCAGATTACTCTTTTAAGTCTGGTAAATGTAGGGGCTTAATTCACTTATCAGCTGACACTTAAGAAGTCAAAGCTATATCATAAGATCATATTTATATAGTTGCACATATAAGTTCGTTTCCATGTAATTTTATATATTCTACTCACGAAATTGTAGAATAGCTTATTCTATTGATCTTATAAGTCTCATATAGTTTACTGTATTATATTTTGAGTTATTGTGGCAGAACCAATAAGTTTGTTTCTGCTATATGCTACAATACATTAATATATACAGAACTCATATTATATGTGTTCGATGAAGGTAACCTCATGCACCTTAAGATAAGTGAACCAAAATTACCCTTTTATTAGACAGATGGTCTTATATTTTGTGAAGCATTTGTTTATATATAGGCTTATGGTATTTGTAAATTTTGCTGATTCCTGAATATGTATAACTGCTTATAAGCATTTAATGAATAGAAAGATGGTTTTGAATTTGAATTTTGGTACATTAAGCACTCTAGCTTTGAAAGTAATCTTTAGTTTCTTGGAACAGCATATTCTCGTTTATGCTGTAATTTTACAGGATTTCGTCATGTAGTATAATTTTATCTATAATACATTTACTGTTTATTAGTCTAGACTTATACTATAGAAACAGGTGGAGGATATTTTTGAAACATGAGTAAACTGACATTAAAATATTCAATTTTATGTAGATAATTTCTGTTAGTTCTGATTGCAGGGAATAAAATTACTTTTGCAAAAATCTTAAAAAACAAATGCTTTAATTTTTAAATATTTGTTGTATTGTATGGAATTTATTAATTAATAGTAATTGTAATAGTTAAGATAATAATGACAATTTAATTTTAGTTATTTTTATTTATGTCAGTACACATAGGCGTATCTGAACCAAAATTTAAGAAGGAGTGATATGAGTTTGTGAATTTCGTAATGCAGTGCAGGGGCCTAAGTAGGCCTAATGCCAATTCAGTAATGGGAGGTGATAATCACAGCACTAAAATATTAATTTGGTATAGGGACTGAACTGAAAATTGCTATACAAATTCTTGCAGTTTCTATAGAAATTGCACGAGATGATTTCATCACGAATTAAACATACTGTAGAAATAAAGTAAAAAGCGTTAAAAAAAATTAAATTCCTTACAAAAGGCAAAGTCACAAGTGGATTCTAAAAAGAAGTTTTTACCAACTGACAATATAGTGATAAAAAATGGATTTCCCAAAATTCGCAACCATGGTCTTTCTAGTAATTTTATAAAAACGTTTACAGTTTTGTAACTGGGCAGCAAAATAATAACGTCATCAGGCAGCACTTGTCCATGCACTATGCAATTCATAACCCGAATTATTATATTTTAGACAATTACAGTAGAAACTTGGGATAAGTAGGGTGTCCCAAAAGTCTGGGATCATAGGGAGCTTTATAAAACCTGCTTGAAAATCTTCTTCATTCTTAGCACACAGATACAGTTAATGTTGCCATTCCAGTAACTTGATCGGTTGATGATGACCAGTAGGATTAATCTATACTGACAAACGTCAGATCCTTATTCATCTACCGGTCTGGAAAAAGTAGAAAATATAATGGAATTACCTATGAATACAGACTTTTAGGTAACTCTGTACATTTATGTTATTTTTATATCTGTTTAATTTCTGAAATTATATTTAGTTTGTAGGCCTACTTGTGGGTGTACAATTATTTTCATTTATTTACAAAATCTCTATACATTTATTTGAAACTCATAAAGTTCTGTGAACAGTGGTGAATATATTTTATAAACCATGGCTTTTGTTTGGTGATAAATCCTTGACTTGTTTGTATTTCTCTGCATTTTACATTTGAGTGTGGCCCTTTGCTATAAAGGATTGAATGCTGTTTTATATATCTTGGGCCAGATTTTCAATGCAGGGATATTTCTGAATTTTATGGCCGAAATATATTGCTCAGACTCCTTTTATAGAAATTCGTACAAGATTTGAATAGAAATTGGTGCATTTTTGACCTGACTTTCACATTTATTGTTTTATATGTTTTTTCAGACTCAAATATTAAAACTTTTTCATTTAAAGTTTCACTGGAAATGGTTACAGCTATTCTGTGAAAGGTCAAAAATGTGGATGTCATTGGTTACGGATAACTTTATACCTCGCACAACAATATTATATAGTCCTTTTTCAGTTCACAAATAATAAAATCTAAAAAAAATAACCTGTTTAAACCAGTAAAATGCATTTAGATTTCAGATCTAATTAATCAAATGAGAATACAGTATTCTAAGAGGTAATTTCCAGAGTTTCTCATATGTCATATTTAAAAGTTGACACAAATCTGCATCTTGGCAGCTCACACATTTGCTATAAAAGGCACATTTGTGCAAGTAACTCGGAGCATTTTTCTTAATGAGAAAATTTTTTTTTCATTCAAAAGTAGGTCTTGAATATAATATGGAAAAAGTATTATCTGCGACCCATATTCGTAAATTGACATCAATAATTTCCTGCAAGGCACTTGTGCAATTTTGAAATTCAAGCCTAATTCAGTACCAAAAAAATGACTGTCACTATATTAATAATGTCAAAATAAAAAAATTGCAGTTCATAAATGAATATTTTTTTTTTTTAGCTTTTTATGCTTTAGTTTTTATTTCTAATTAAAAATGAAAGCAAGTACAATTCTCAGACACTAAACAATTATATTTAAGTATAGCACAAATTGCATATATATTTATAATCAATCTTGTAAAAAAAAATTTGAAACCTAATAACACAAAGCAAATTGCTTCAAAATAACTGCTTCCAAGTAAATGAAATTTTTTTGGGTGCACTTTCTCTTACATTGTAATAACTTATGGTATAATAACGTGTATGATATTTTTTGAAGGAAAACAACGGTTAACATTTTTTTTACCCGAAATTCGGTCAAGCTGAATTGAAATTTAAATGAACCGTGCAAAGTATAGTTATGAGGAAGTTTCTCAGCTATAAGTAATAACTTTCCTACCACCTTAATTGCACCGAATCATCCCGTGAGATCCTGTTTTGTTATATTTTCTTTTTCTAAAAAAAAAAAAAAAAACATTGTCTGCATGCACCATGTATTTATTTTGTGCAAAAAAATGGATGCTTTATCCACAAGCTTCTCCTGTACATATTAATTCATCTTTTGTAGAAACCATTAACTTATTATTACCCAGTAACCTAAGTTATTCATTTAAAATAGTTTACTTATTTCTTTTGTATATGGTTAAATGCACTTCCTCTGAAAATTCCTGCCTGAATTTTAGGCTGCCTGGCTAAATTGTAACCTATAGAATATGCATTGTTGTGCTGGACAACATAATTGTAAGTTTTTCATTAGAGAAAAGGTGTGAGAACAGTGGTTCCGTTTGCTACATTTTAGACCCTATGTTTTCTTTTGCAAATTTTTCTCAACTTTAAATTGGCTTTAATATATGCTCTTGGGTTTGGCTCCTTGTTGGCACTCCACACCTGCCTATCCCCCAGGCATGTTATAGCCCTCCTTAATAAGCCCAGGTAAAATGAACTACCCTTATACGATGTGCCCGAAGCCTACTCACCTGTGCTTTTCAGAAGTTTTCTGGTTCATTTGGGTAGTCTGAGGGTCTTACTTTCACAAGAAATTTGGGCGTTTGATGAGGTCTCATCAATCCAGTTTTTGCGTAGGTTACAGAAATTAAAAGATAATTTAGTTTTTATCTTTTGTTTTGTCTATAATTGAGTTAAACTAATATTTAAATATTCCACCTACTTGGGCTTATTGTAAACACTAATTACATCGCCCATTTCATATACTCTTCATCTGCATATTGGCCATCAATTACGGATAATTACTACCTTTAATTTCTATGTCTATAGTTAAAGAATTAATGAGTTTTAAATATATGGCTCGTATATTTGATGAAATTATTGAGGATGGAGTTACGACATATGCATTTCCTGCATGAAGTTCAGTTTGGTTTATGTTGTCAGTTAAGTCTATTTGCATTTCTGCGAAATGTAAACTATTCTGTAGAAATGCGTCATTTTATAATTCTGAAAAGCATTTTCTGCAGAAATTATTTTTTATTCTATAAGTTTGATATGCTAAGTTAATGTTTTATTTTTTTCTTAAAGTGGCTTTTTGCAATTTTCAGCCATTATAAAATACCATTTTTATTTCAAAACAAAACTTTAACATTATTTCTAGAATTTTTTGTAATTATGCAAGAAAAATAGCAAAGAGATTTTATAGCATTTGGGATTTACAAATTTGTAAATGGTACTTGCAAAACGACACAAAATGTAAATGTTAACTATTCTTTAGAAATGCATCATCTTATAATTCTATAAGGCATTATCTGCAGAAAGTATTAGTTATATTGATATGCTATAAACATAATAAGCTATTGTTTGTATTATCGTCTGTAAGACGAAACATAGCAATGAGATCTTCATGAGATATTCATATTATTTGGAATTTACAAATTTGTAAAAGGTATTTGCAAATAGACACAAATGTAATAGTTGGGCATGGCTAGTGAACCTGTAGCTGTGTAATTTTTTTTTGCTTTTTTGGAGGAATTGACTACACCAAAGCTTATTTGAATAAAAGCACACACAGAAGGAAAATTCATAAGGAATTGTTCAAATCATTGTATGTAGTTTTGACAATAACCTACTTTGAAAAGTACGCCCCAACGCTTTATCAAGTTTGCACAGAGTCTTAAGATTTTTAGACCAAATCAGCCAGAAGTTTATATCCCATAATACTCCAATTGTTCGTATTTGAATAAGGGTAGCAAATGAATATAAAATGAACAATACTTCAGTTTCTTCTACCTTTAAGTCTGATGTTTCAAGTAGAGTAGCATGATTAGGTCAAAATATTTTTAAGGTTGGTGGGAAAATGAATTTCAATAGTTGGAATGCATCCCTTGTTTGGGAGAACAATATAGAAAAGCAGACTATAGACCACAATGTTTTTCTATAGTTATTTTATTCATGAAATATTTGGCAGATAATGGGCAGGGTCAAAAAAGGCCTGCCTCCGTTTATCAATCTTTGTTGAAATTTAATAATCGATTTTTTTATCACAGGTTTTTATCTTTTTTCTTCATAAATTTTATAATAAGAGGCTTGTCTTAAGATCAACTATATGCTGACTCATAAAATCAACTTAATTATTTAACACTGAAAATTGTTTGCTGTATATATAGTCGAGTCAAAATAAGTTTGTGCATGATACGTCACACCCCTATTGAGGTTCAAATAGGGGTGTGA
>JAQIXP010005396.1:0-10483 GCA_034700285.1 Proteroiulus fuscus | reverse complement strand
AATGCACGTGACGTCATAATCATGCATCAGTTTTTAGTAAAATTAATAATCTTTTAAAAAAATCAAACCCCATCGTTCAACTTTTACCCGTTCTTTGAGTTAGAACAGTTTGTAGAAAACGAATTTAACATGGAAATCCCCATAGGCCACATGCTGACATTACATGCATTATTTAAAGGAAATAAAACAGGAAATGATATTATGCGTTTCCACGTGTACATACAATAAATTAGAAATTGAGAAATGTTGACTCAGCTGTTAATTGGATATAAACTCGTTTTCTTAAATACCTATAATAATACAGGTGTGTGTAGGAAAAAAGAAACTTCACTTTCCTTGTTGCCTTTGGCGAGCAAACAATTGTTGCCACCTCAAACTCTACACATTATAATATTTAGCTCTTCCAAAAAAAGTTGGAAAATTCGTTGGGAGGAAACAAAAAAAAAATGTGCTGGAAAAAGCTTTCGTTGGTTATGTCCCTTTTCGTCGTGCTCTCATCGCCGGTCACTATTTCGGCCACGAGGAGTCACGCCGTGAAACCGGACTGCGAGGTCCCCAAGAACGCCATCACCATCGACATGATGAAGGTTAAATTTCACTTTTATTTAAAACGTGATGATTAGTATATATAGACTGAGGGCCAATTTCTCCAACAACATTTTTTAAGTCTTAACCCCAGATTATCACGAGCATGTGATTGATTTGGGCCAATGAAAATTCAGGAATGTAAAGATTATCTAAGATTTACGTTAATTAAATTTTAACTATTTTTGGAGAAACTGGCCAGTCAGAATAAACCTCTTCAAGTTTGTTCCTTTTCCACCTATACAGTCCCCTCAGGTATATAGTTTTCTTCCATGGCCGCTAGGTGCGAATCATTAATTAAATGGAAAGTCCCATATTGTAGCAATTATGCGATATTTAACTCGTTTCACGCTTAACTAAATACCCAATGGCTGTGAAATGGCGCCATTTTCCCACACATTTCGGCATATAGGTAGCTGAAAGTTGGTGGCGCCCTCTAGGACGTGCGTGTCTTACGTGTTTCACGAGAGCCGACGCCTTTTATCCAATAGGGGGTGCTACACATGCGCAGTCAGTAATATGGCGCCTACTTGCATGGCTAATTTCCTAATTTTCCATGCTCTTCCTCCTACAACCAACCACCTTCTTTCAAAGTGGGACTTTCCCTTTAAGCTTGTACATTGCTAGTCTGACTCGCCGCGCAACAAACTGTGATCACGTGCAGGTGACCCTCGTGAAATTGTTTTGAACTGGATCATGGCGCTTGCATACAACTCTAAAAGTGACTAAAAGCAACAGTAAAAACGCCGCGCTCTCCCCATTGGACTTTTTCAGTTGGTCGGGGTTTGGTACATTCACGGAATCCTCAATTACGGCGCTAGTGTCAACGCCATGGCGTGTGCCAGGGTGGAATACGTGGCAGGAAGTGACGATCGCTCAGTGATCGAGGCCCTCAACTACTTTTCCAACGCGTAAGTGTATACCCTGGTGAAAAGATCAGTACTCGACCACTATACTGATACCAGTATGCTGATTTGCGCTATACTGACATCAGTAGTTCAAAAAAACCAGTGCTAAGCTGATATCAGTATGAAATACCAGTATAAAAATCAGGCGAAAAAAAAACCCTGAGTGGTGCTCGAACCCAAGAACCCTGCAGGATGACGATCTCATACGCTAACCACTGCGCTACGACGATTTGATAGAAAACTGTTTTAAAATTGAACTTAAATGATACCTAATTGGCACATAGACAAATTTTAGTAGAACGATAATAGCACAGTATTATCTCATACACGCTAAACAATAGTAATTAATATCTCGCGATGCCATACTGGTACTCCCAAAAATAGGTCTATTATTATTATCATTTAAACTACTACATTAATGAGTATTTTTAATTAGTTAAAATTAATTAGGGCTTAATATGATTTTGATATTAATTAAACCTATTTTATTCCCGATTGCAGTGGATTTTCACATTCTACATAATATCATATTTGTTCATCTAAAATAATTGAAGAAGTATGTATGATAACCTTTTAGTTAAGATAACTAATTAATTAATTAATTAATCATTCTGACATCAGTATGCTGTACTGGTATCAGTATCATACTGGTATAGCCTACTGGCATCAGTATACGAATACTTTACTGATATAGTGGTATCAGAATCATACTGGTATAGCCTACTGGCATTAGTATGTGAGCCTACCGACATCAAAAAATGTTTTACTGGTAACAGAATCATATGGAATAACCTACTGATATCAGCATGATTGTACTGATGTCAGTAAAACTGTACTGATATCAGTACAAACAGTATACTAGTGTATACTGATTTTTCACCAGGGTATAGCAGGTGGCGGCCATTTTGTGCGTATAAGTTGCGCCATCTAGTACTAGTAAGTAACAGTGACAACTCGCAATTTCTTACTGGTCAATTTTTGTCCGAATGCATCTTATATAGCACCGGAGCATTTACGCCTGACATTTACGAACTGGTTCAGTTTCGATCTGGACTCATCGAACTGAAGAATCTGAGAGACAGTGAGTCAAATTCACAAATTAGATTGTTTTTTTTAAAGGGAAATTTGAATTTAAAAATATATAATATGTTCCCATAATTTTTAGGATCCATGAAGGTGTATTATTATCCATTGAAATTCGATTCTGCTTCGTCCTTCGTCGTTTCCGTGTGTTTCGTTAAAAATGGTAAACGTTTGGCACAACGTAAGTTTTTTTTCTTCTGTATTTTTTTTTTGCCGAATTTCTATTTTATTTTTTTTTACTTAAATTTACGTTCATCTTTTTTTTTTTTTTAAATAGCGATTTCCATATTTTCTAAAAATCAAGAGGAAACTCAGACTTTTCTGGAAAGTGAAGCGAAATCTGCTGGAGTAGAAATTCAGCAAAGCTATTTGGTCCCGAATAAGAATTGCTACAAATTGTATTAATTTTTTAAAAAAAATAAAAAAATCTTTTGCGAGAACTATACAGACGCCATCTTGTTTTGCTTATTTTAATTATTTTTATTCGGTATCGTGTTCGGATATTTTTCGTGTACTTTGACAACTCTTCACCTTTCAAAAACATGCCCACAATGCATCAGTTATTGACAAGTATGAAAAAAATAACACAATTTTCAGTCATTTTTGGTATTGGCCGCCATTTTAGCCTTCCGTGTTATTTGCCAATGGACATGTGGCGCCATCTGGCATGAATTCTCAAATGAAAATGACCGAAAATTTGCAGTTTTCGTTTATTTGTTACAATCTTATCATAAAAGTTGGCGCTTTACTTTTGAATGGAGAATATTGACTTAAGTTTAATAGTATAATAATAAATCTATAGGCATTAGATACGTTTTAAACTCAAATTGTGTATAAATTGATCAATTGTGTTCAGCCAATGTCAAGATTTTCTTTATGCATTTCACACCACCTAGCAACCCCGTAAGGAAACTATATGTTGCGCGTGCACTTCTCATTTGCATTCGTTCAATTCTGCTTTGGAACATGCAAGTGAGTACTTTCTTTCACGTGCAGTATTTCAGCCAGTGTCCTTTAGTTTATCTACCGGCCGCTATGTGGAAACAACCATATTAAGGGTCAGTCTGACTAGACTGACTGTAGGATGTATTTAAATTAAATTTGTCAAAATTTTGAAAATCCGCCAATTTTTAAAAATAGCGCCAAACGAAAGAATTTCAGACACCAGCCAACAGACGGCGCTACGTATCCCAATGAGGCACACAAACTACGCGGTCAATTCAAATGTCGCCAGCAATGGCGCTACACCCCTTAATTCCAATACACACTATATATATATATATATATATATATACAGGGTGATTCAGAATAGCTGTCCGCCCCCAAAATTTCAAAAATTATCAATTTATATGAAAAATAGTTTTGGTATGGAATAGGAAATCGAGTGTGGAGCATCCAATGGTGCCAAAAAATTTGACCTTTGACCTAACCTTAAAGGTCATTAAAAATCTAACTTTTTATCCATTGAAGATAGAGCAAAAAATCCAATTACAAAGTTGAAGATCAGGAGTAATTCGGTGTAACTGCAGTATTTTCTAAATTTTTAAAATTATTTTAGCACTGGATGAAATGCTTCATAAACGAGTAAAAAAATCTGCCAATTTTTGGTAGCTTTTTTCTGCTTAAAAACGTGGAAAAAAATCACAATGCTCCATTCAGCACGTGCGCATGTGCCAAATGGCACGTGCATTTCTCTTAACTATGCTAGCACTCAATTCACGTGCCAGTTGTCACATGCGCACGTGCTGAATGGAGCATTGCGATTTTTTTCCACGTTTTTAAGCAGAAAAAAAGCTACCAAAAATTGGCAGATTTTTTACTCGTTTATGAAGCATTTTATCCAGTACTAAAATAAGTTTAAAAATTCAGAAAATACTGCAGTTACACTGAATTACTCCTTCTCTTCAACTTTCTAATTGGATTGTTTGCTCTATCTTCAATGGATAAAAAATTATTTTCAATGACCTTTAAGGTTAGGTCAAAGGTCAAATTTGTTGGCACCATTGGATGCTCCACCCTCGATTTCCTATTCCAAACCAAAACTATTTTTCATATAAATGAATATTTTTTGTAATTTTTGGGGCGTATAGCTATATTCTGAATCACCCTGTATAGTAAGTGTGTACAACTAAACTATCACTTAATTGCTACAAAGTGGAACTTTCCCTTTAATAAAAGGAAAAAGCAGCAAATACACACAAAATGATGTTTTCTGACCAACTTAAAAAAAGACGTCGAGAGGCAGTACGTGCTTCAATCATGCACATGTGCACCATCTATTATATTGGTACAACGTGATTCCAGCACCTTGGTTTCCAGGTATTGATTAATAACATTATTGAAAACCAATGGATGGCGCTGCCACCATGTCAAACGAGCGTTTTTGAAGTGGAAAAATCCAAACTCTTCATTTGGCATTTTTATTTAAAAAAATTGTTGGCTGACATTTACAAACAAGCCTTTTTTTTCTGCCAAAATTTAGACAAGAGAAAGAAAACGATTGGGACTTCAACAAAATGGATTCAGTCCAATTTGTCTCCATATTTGAAAGTATATAGGTTTCAAACACCATATGTGCAATTTGCCTACATCATCAGAAAAAAAAAAATGGTTCTTATTGCGTCACCATGGTAACACGTCGTGACGTCATTCATTTATACACTCTATACACAACATATAACAATCATATAAAAATGTCAAAATCGTTAAAGATTTTTCAAGAGCGCTCCGTATATAGGTACGGAGGCCTCGTAGCGCCCATTTAATATCAAGGGAGAGAGAGCAATCGCAAAGCGCCATCTATGGATAGTCTCGTACAACTCCAATTCTTTCATACTCTCTGCCAAACTATAGCGCAATCGGAAAAGAGCTGAGCAATGAAAATGCATGGCTTGCCATAAAAAACAATGATAAAAAAGCGCTATTTTTTTTTCCAATCTGAGCCCGGGCAATTTGGAATGACGTCAAGGCCAGTGCCACGCTAACGGTGACGCCACTGGCAACTTTCTGGCATGACAAGCATTTAAACAAAAAAATTCAACAGATTACAAATATTACTGCCGGGCGACAGGAAGTGACGTCAAACCGAACCAGCTGTAATTTAAAAAAAAACAATCGCGTTTTTGTTACTTTTTTTGCATTCTTTTCCCAATTCATTCGTATTTACAAAACAAACTTGTTTTAAGGGGGCTGTCCACATTTGTAACAGCATGGTCCTATGCATGGGGATTTCAATGATAAATTCGTTTTCTTCAAACTGTTTGTTCTAACTCAAGAACGGGTAAAAGTTCAACGATGGGGTTTGATTTTTTTTTCAAAGATTATTAAATTAAGTAAAAATTGATGCATGATTATGACGTCACGTGCATTCCGAATGTAGTTATCGATTTTCGAAGTCGACCGTTCCGTTTTCCCGTGCTATTTTATGCAGACGCGAAATTTTCCCCCAAAATTGAACGGATCTCGATATCGGCCGAGCGGATGACGACGGGGTTGGATTTTTTGGAAAGCTTATTTAATTTACCACAAAATGTATAAGTTAGATTTCGTTATCACGTGCATTCTATATTTATTTATCGAACTTCAAAGTTTACCGTCGAGTTTTTCGCCACATTTTGCCCGATCGTAAGGCTCGCGGGGCAGATAAACAAAAAAAATCATGCATCACGTTTTAGTAAATTTAATTGTCCTTCATAAAAAATCAAACCCCGTCGATTTATGTTTAGCCATTATTGAGAAATTTGTACTTTTATTTAACATGGAGATTCCCATAGGAGCATCATGCTCTTAAAAGTGTGGACGTGTGAAATAACAAGCCTATACACCTATCTATACACCTGTAGGCTTCCGTATAACTTTCTTGAAAAAAAAAAATACATTTAGGAAATCCATACGGTGCGCGTGCACCAAAATCGAGCACGCGCAAAAGGAAAGAAAACTACGGAATCTTCATTGGGTTATGCCTAATAAATTGCAGGCCTATATAATATACCATATTGCGCACTATACATATATCTCCATCCACAGTTTGATAACATTATTATACCATTGTTCCAGAAAAATCTGCTAACTAATAAATCGTGGAAAAATGCGCTCTTTACCTGCACGCATGTATACAAGTGACGTCATCCATTCTATTTAATCAGCCGACATTGTTTAGGAATTACAATGCTGCCGTGATGTCATTCGCCCAACAACGCGTTTCGGGCGACGCATTTTGCCAAATCGCAATTAAAGCTAACTTTTCGTATCTATTTCACACACGTGCACAAGATGGCATAATTCACAAGTGACGAATATTGCAAAACAGTCGCTTTCGAGATAATAGCGTTTTTATGGAAAAAAAAAAAAAAAAAAAAGTATCACTTGGAAATAGAATAATGTTAAAAGGCTAAAATTGGGTGAACAGATGAAACAATATATTTTATAGGGAATGTGCCAATTTTTTGTTAAATCATTAAATCACTGAGAAATAAAAAAGCCTTAAGAAATGCACAAATTCGCTAGTTTCACTTTGATCAAGTTGGCAGGAAAGTGAAATAAATGAAGTGAAATTGTCAGTTCGCTACTTGTCTTTTAATAAAAATCCAATTCTCGAGAAATTTTTAAAAGATAAACTAACGAATGATACCCACATTCACCACATGTAACTTTTAGAAAAGATATACCAGGTTGGATATTCGCTACTCTTCACTTCCGTAACTTTAACAATTATGGGTTAAATTAATTTCTGTATAACTTTAGGTTCATTAATGACACTTCCAGGATCACAATGGTATAATATACAATTATCTCATTTTTGACAAAAAGGCTCATTCGTCACTTCTGGATTAAGCCATCGATGTACAGCGACATTTTTCTTCCCAAAATTTTAAATAAAAGTCTTACTAAGGTTGACGTTTATGAGATTTCTGCCTCATGCAGATTAAAAGCGCATCGTGTGATTTAATTGCCACGTCACAAGAAGTCATGCAAGTACCCTCACATGCTGTCAAAACCACTTTCAGCATCATTAAATGCTAAACTTATGTGGTTAAATTAAAGGGAAAGTCCCACTTTGGAAGAAAGTGATTGTAGGAAAAAGAACATGAAAAATCATAACATTTATGAAAATTCCAATTTCATTTGAGCCTGCACCAATCATTAAATAAAATGTCCCGAATACGCTGATTTCGATGAAGCAATAGAGCCCTGTCAAGTAAGTAGGCGCCATTTTACCTACAGTATATAGCGCCCTCTACTGGATAAAAGGCACGGGCTCTCCTGAAACACGTATAGACAAGCACGTCCTATAGAGGACGTGCTTGTCTATACCCCCCTACCAAATGGCATCATTATATGCTGATCGTAGGGTACTGAGTTGAAATTGAAATTGAAATTGAGGAAGTATATAAGTGTGAACAATTTAAATATCACTTGTTACAAAGCGGGACTTTCCCTTTAAACTATAAATGAGATAATAGCCTACGTTTGATATACAAGTCAATGGGGGGAAAGCTCCCCCCTCAAGCCATTTTTTTTGTTATTCAGTACCAGCACATGCAGACAATGCCTTATTTAAGTCTTCAAGAAAATACAGCACAATCCAGCAAATCTCAATATAATTCACAGTTCCCCCATTTAAAATGCCAAAATAAAGAGTATAAACTGGATAAAAATGCATTGGATAACACTGTACGCCAATGTTATCCAATGCATTTTTATTAACTTTAATTCTACAATAGCGCATTATAATACTTGACCATCTTCTTGCATTACTTATTAGATTGGGTCAACTTGCATCACCGTTACCCAAATTGACCAAGATGTTTAAGACCATGAATTGAAAACAACATGGCTGCCAAAAACAGGCGGATCAACTTCAAGTCGAGCAACAGTTTTACTTAGGGGGAAGGGGGAAGGGAAAGAGGGGGAGGGGGAGAGACATAACAGAAAATAATATATAGCATATATATACAGAGGCGTATATTTTTCAACACCTTTTTTGAAACCATAGAGTTTAGGCCTACATAGTTTCTATAGTAACCCTAACCAATCGATATCGATTGCCCATTAAAAATAGTCAGCAGCAAAAATAGGCCTAAACGTTTCAATACTATATTTATATACACACACACACACACACAGGAGGAGGAGCAACCGAGTATTTTTGCAAAAATAAATAACACAGTTGTTGTTGTTGTTGTTTATTGCTGTTATTCGGTTCAAAACCAACACTTTTTTATTTTTAGCATTTCTAGAGATAAAAAGAGAGAGAGAGAGAGGTATACAGAAAAAGATGGGAAGCATTTGGTTGGTTGGTTGGTTAAGGAACCAGAAAAATGAATGCTTAATTTGGCAGTGAATATAAACGTGCCAATAAATAGCGAGAATTTGCGGACAGGTGGCGCTACGAAAAGTTTTCCGACAACATTTTGGATTTCGCCCAATTATACTTTTACAAAAACAAAACAAAAAACTTCTGCCAATTGTTTTTAAGGCAATTTTTTGGGGGTTTTTTTTGCATCCATCAGTCATGCTGCGCTCCCTGGGGGCAGTAATTTCCAAGCAATCGACCCTACAAAATGGCGGCGCCGTGAGGTCCTTTACTAGAAACGACATAACGGCATATTCATCAAATGTACTCTCTTCGTAACTATGCACGCTCTCATTTACCGAGAGGAGAAACACTGCTCCTTGCATGTGTACATTTCACACCTCGGACCGCCATTTTGTAGGGTAAAATAATGTAAAAGGCAGATCCGTATACAAACAGGGTTTACGTTAAGGGTAAACAAGATGGCTGCCATGGTTACTATTCCAGAAGTGGAAAATGTTGAAATGGTAGTAAACAAAACGGATAATAAACAAAAATTACTCCCAAACAAGGTTGAGGGGCTGTCCATAAATTACGTCTCATTCAGTCTCAAGTGCAAAAGGTAATTTGTGTACTAAGGCGAGAGGTACACCATAATTATGACGCTTCAGCGTGAAAGGAGAGAATCAGCACGTTTCTAAAGTCTAACAGTCTTCTAACAGTCCAACAGAAACGTTTCTAAAGTCTCTGTTGGCAGAAGCGATGCCAACAGTCACGTGATCTGTTAGAGCTCTGTTAGCTAACAATCGCCAACATCCAAAAAGGTGTTGCAGCAATAGGCTAACACTCAATCGTCTGCTAAAAAAAATGGCTACCCAAATGGAAATATCGCGTTTAGCTTATGAAGATAAGATAATTTCATTACAAATTGATCTGGAGTCGTCATTCTATGTTTAAATAAGGTAAAATATGTATTTAATTTTAAAATTTAGTGCATTTACGTAATTTTACGAGGTCATTTCACAAGGAGAAAGCAGACGACATTCAACAGATGAGTTTCTTTTCCTCATGAAATGACATCATTGTTAGCACCCAACAGTTCTGCAACGCTCCAACGCAATGTTAGCTACTGTTGGAGATTAGAAACGTGCTGAATGGCCATAGGTGTTGGCCTTTCCTAAATATAAAGGAGAGATTTACTTAACTAGCCTAAATCAATTGAGTTGTCTGATTTGATTTCCTAGCCATTTGAGCTTAACATTCTACAAGGGGATTGGACAGTTCACGAGCCCGTAGGAAGGGGGGGGGGAGGATGGGGGGCGTGCCCCCCTCCCCAAATAATTGGAGTATAATCATGGGCGCCGGGATGGGGATGGGCGGGGTGGCCCCCGGAGTAGTTTTGCTGACCCCCCTGGCCCGTCCAGGGGGGCCAACTTGCCAAACAAAACGTCTGGCGATGGGCAACATATGCTCTTTATGTGATTATTGAGTGTTTTTGAGCAAAAACTTCCCCTGCGGCGCCATTTTCTGTCAATTTTTTGCAATTTTCTACAAAAACCTTTAAATTTTTGACTAAAGCACAAATTTTTAGAACATGTATTGGGTCGAATCG
>JAQIXP010005395.1:0-10483 GCA_034700285.1 Proteroiulus fuscus | reverse complement strand
GGCACAAAAAGTATGAAAATCGGATGTGTTAGTGGCCAAAAAGCACATTCTGCTTACTTTTCTTATTATACTGTAATAGGCTCAAATCAAATTGAAATTTCCATTCATTTTCTAATTTTTATGCTAATCCTCCTACAACCACCTTCTTTTAAAGTGGGACTTTCCTTTTTAAATAAAATTTAAATTTTGCAAACATGTTTGTAAATACGAGTGCATGAGAAAATTATGACATAAAACATTGGTTATACATGCACCTATTTATTAATTAGTTCATCTAAAATTAATTGACATTCTGTTTTCCTAAATTTTGCCAAAACCAAAAAATAGTTTCCTAAAGGACCCTCTATAATTGGCACTTATCAGGGGTCACGTATGTATTTCCTATATTTTTTCCATTCTCTGTAAAATTTGATTCTTTCTACACTGTATTTCTATCAATTTCATAAGGTTTTAATGCATCCCAAATTAAAGTTGGGTTCAATTTCACCTTTTGGAAAGGTGAATTCACCCTAGGGGATCTATATAGACTCTGTTATACATTTTTCCTATAGTGCAGCAAGCATTTTGAGTAAGAGGCAGTGATTATTAAAAGTGCCAACAAAAACTGTTTCAATATATATTGCCACAATTGGCGCCCTGATGATGGATAAAGGCGAATCCATTTTAAAATAGTATAATATGTTACTTTGGATGTATGGATAACTTTAGATTTTAATTTTGCTAATGCATATTTTACATTTACAAAATCTATAGCTTAATTTCAATTACTTAAAGAATGGGCTCCATAATGTGTGCTTTATTTGCTTTTCAAGTACCAACTATATTTCAGGTGGTTGTTATAAAGGTTTAATCTTGATGGCAAGGGCATTAAATGATCACTCCATTTAGCAACATGCAGTTATCATTGAACTCATCTTATAGTTAATACACTGCAACTGAATCAGGGAGTATCCCTTGACAAGGACTGCATGTATCTCTATATATCCATGTCATGAACTGACATAGTTGAAAGTTGCACTCATATATAAAGGGAATATAGATTGAATAGAGGCAGTCATAGAGCCCCATCCAATTCTGTATATACTTTGATGGTATTGAGCTTTGTTGGGCTATAATTACTTCCCTTATCTCTGTTCCGTAATCCATTCAAACGTCGCAGCCCAAATTGAAGATAAAAACCATGCAAAACCCCCTTGATGATGTCGAAAACTACAAATATCCATTAAGTTGCAGTGATTATGCATTTGTCTTGACTTTCCGTTGTGTGTGCCATAGCTTGTGGTGGCAACAATTTGGAGGAGACGCCATCTTGTTTTTCTGATGGGGGAGCGTTCAATTATTGTTTAACGAAGTTGAGGGGGTTTGAAATCCCCCAAGACCATATAGAAGGGTTACATTAATTTGTCCTATAGTTTCTTAAATATGTATATTTTTCTTATTTGTCTATTATTAATATAAATTTTTAATGTTGACATAATGCACTGAAAATTAAATTTGAGATCAATTTCAGTTTTTTAAAGGTGATTTTGCTTTATAAGACCCATGTCTATATGTACAGGAAATGAGCAAAATAGTTTTCTATATGGCTTAATAATTAAAATAATTGTATATATAAATATAGTTTAAATCCATGCAGACTTGTAACTCTTTCTGTATGTCAGCAATAATTCTGCTAAAATCATATAATTAAGAAAATGATATAGGAAATATATAGCATTATTATTCCACAGGGGAATTGTCTATACGTGTAGTGGGTATATGCATTTATAGTCCCTTTATTTAAAGGGAAAGTTCCATTTTGTAGCAAGTAATATTTAAATTGTAGCCTACACACTTACTAATATATATTTGAATGGCTGTGACAATAACAATTGCAGCAGAGTTTACATATTGAAGAAATCAGCATGCTATTTGCAAAATACATGTTAGGCACCATTTTTCCATTGATTTCAACAGACGATGAAAGTTGGTGGCGCCCTCTAGGATATGCATGTCTATGCATGTTCCATGAGGGCTGATGCCTTTAGCCAGTAGAGGACGCTACATACTGTCAACAAAATGGCGCTTGTTTGGGCTTTGCATTTTCAACTAAATCCATGTATTCAGGACATATTATTTATTGATTGATGATTCAAATGAAATGGCAATTTTCATGTCTTTACTAATTTTTCATGATTTACCGCCATATATAACCACCTTCTTTCAACGTGGGACTTTCCCTTTAGGGCCAACAAATAATTGTTTTCTAGCTGTTATCCCTACCTGGAAAACTTTTGCAGACCTGAAATGTTTATAGGTAGGCCTACACTTTTTGGCATTTAAAAAAAAATAATAAATAACAATTTTTTTAATTTTCTGTAAAACAAAAATAAATGAAAAAGTCAACCGACCTACCTATTTGCAAAAATGTTGGCATGAACATGAAACAGCTTTTTTAGGCCTAATATTTACTTATCATAAATTTTAAAACTGTTTACTGTAAATTCTTTTAATGGAAAAAAATCCACCATAATCTCGTCCTGTTATTTGGGGAATTCAGTGATTGCTCAGTTTAATAATTTTAATGCATTAGTTATCTTGCCTTAAAGTTTATAAGAATATTTGCCAATAATCAGATGACAGCACATTTGCTGAATTGATGCAAGTTTTTTTTTATTTTTATCCAGTTCGATTTTTTTTATCAAGTTTAAAATTTGTCAAGAAATTTAGGTATAGGCCTACACATCCAGGTATATAGATGTCCTATAAAAGTGTGCATCTCATTGCTCGCAAGCCTAATTATTTTGATCATTATGAGAATCTTGTCTATGAACTAGGTCACAGAGTGGAATGCACAAGTAAATTGAGTTTTGCCATATAGACATATATATATATATAATAGAAAATGCAATATGAAATTAATGCATTCCAATCGTTGCAAACTCATGTGTGGAATGTAGTTTTCTATTTGGCCGTTGATAAAAATTCATGTAAACGGAATTTGTAAACACTCAACTGTGTGTAGGACAAAAAGACAAAAGCATTTGTTTGATATCCAAGAGATTCAATATTATGAAATTTGTATTCCATGTTTTCATAACAAACATGAACAATATTTGGATTCATTGATATGGTTAGGCTTATATGAATGCACAGCATTCTAGATGTTTGTTATGAAATCAGTGCACTAACATATTTCACATTTCATGAAATTGCAGTATTTCTATACTTATATTAGCCGTATTAGTGGAAATTAGAAGTTAATTAATTCCAGTCTGGTTGACTGGATTAGATATCGCTTGTTTACTTTTTAACCCGAAGTGCTTCCTTATTAAAGTTTCGTCCCACTTTGAGCTATGGATTTGGAGGAAAATATAAAGCCCAAATAGTCATCATTGTACTGACCGTATGTAGAGCCCTCTACTGGATAAAAGGCACCAGCTCTTATGAAACACGTACACATGCATGCCCTAGAGGGCGCCACCGAATGCCGTGTCTGCTGAAATCTAAGGAAAAATGGCGCCTAACATGTATTTGGCAAACGTCGTAATTTCTACAAAATGGAAACTCTGCTGCAATTATTATTGTCATATCCATTGATATATAATAAGCATGAACAATTTAAATATCACTTGTTATAAAGTGGGACTTTCCATTAAATATTGCAATCTGGGTGATTAAACGATTTGGCCGATCCATTATAGTTTAGTCTTGTCACATTGCTTTTTGACAAAATTTAATGTCTCTTAAAAAGCCATATTCTAACAGTTAATAAGTGGTAGGTTAGTAGTTAGACCAGTCATTAACTTATTCATGCTTCAGCACCTAGTGGTCAGATAAGAAGAAAACGATGATCAGTCAATAATGTGATGAAAGTAAGTCTAAAGGCACCTATGCTTTTAAATTTAGTCAGTCTAAATGGAAATTAAGTCCAAACTAAACTTTATGGCAGAGACGTGATTGAATTCTTCCTAAAATGCACTAAAAGAAACTACATAATGGTTGACTAAAATAGCTTTCAGTATGTATTCTTAATTGTAAAAGAATGACTCGATTGATTAGTACTTTATTTATAAAGAGGGAAATGTGTATAAGAAAGAAGGAAATGCTGAAATATGAGCAGTTTGGTATAATACCCATTCTGAAATTGCATTAGGTCTCCATGTGAACGCCAGGAATGCGGATATAACTGCAGTTACTATGCCAACAGAAGTACTTGATATTTGGTGAAATGGTCCCCCATATTTATTAGAAGCTCGTACATCATTTTGTTATTGGTCCTAGGAGTTCATTTGAAATAACTATGCCAATATATGTTTTATGTGCTTGTAGGACCCCTTGGAAACATGGCGTCTGTGAATTCAATTGGCAATAAGTTAATTTCAGTTTTCATCTGCTTTTCTCAGTTGTCAATAGAGATCTTATATAATGAAAGATATGATGGATAGTCCAGCACACTTTTTGCGTTATTTATTTAATGCTGCACTTAAGAGAGTCCGAAATATGACCATGACAGTTTCAATGATTTCCAACAAAGAAAAATGGCGACAGAGGCTATGGCAAATTTTAATACAAAATCCTGTTCATTGGCTATGAATCATGGAGTGATGTCACTTTTCATCCTGGCACTACACACCAAAAGTGATATTCATTGACAGGCATTTTAATGGATTATGGGCACAAATGCATTTTTCTAAAATGCATCTACTCTTATTTATGGAAATTTTCCCTCCATGATGACCCTTTTCTGGAAATCTCAACCCCACTCACGATTTGCATATAGAAAGGATTTTAAGTGTTTTTAATTTAGGGCTGAATACTTGCAAGAAAATACTTGTGTCGCTGTGCGTTTATATCAAAAAGTTACATTTGTCTCTTGTAATCTTTCAACGTCAGTTTTACATATATAAAAAATGAGGTTAAGAATAAGAACATGAATAAAATAAATAACAGCCTTACTTACTGAGATTGTTACAGATGACTCAGTAATTATGATTTAAAAAATAAAACTAGTATTAGCCAATGCGATATAGCTATTGTGGATATTTTTTAGATGGAGCGTCGTAACTGACGTCATAGGGGGATGTTAAGTATTGATTTAAGTCCACGAATAAAAATGTTGTGCTTTAACTAATCAAGTATTAATAATTTACTAATAACAGCCGTATTCACCAATTTTAGTTACATTTAAACTTGAAGTTAAGTAATGTAATTTCAATGCCTAACCTTGAGTTTAATTTTAATATAGATTGGTGAATACCGCTGTAAGTATTTAAATCAACGAGCTGCATATTAACTATCGAGAGAACCACCAGCCTTCAACATTAAGAAATAGCCGCACTGATCTCTGGGATAGTGGCCGGTTATTTTGCCCACCATAAATGAGGTAAATCCCCCCCCCCCCCTAAAAAAAAAAAAAACAACCTTACAATTTAATTTTATATGAATAATTCAGTCCAATAGTCTGCTAGTGCTAAAGTAGACCACAGTATAAAAACTTTGGTTTTAACTTTATATTCTAACGACATTGTACCCATAATGGTTCCATTATTGCTCTGCCATTTTGGAAATCACTACCAACACTCGATTCATTTTGAGAATTACGTTATATACGACTGGATCTACTTTTTAAAAGCTAAACTACACTGTATTGTTAAGTCAAGTAACTATAGACTGCCAGCTACAATATTGTCACAGCCATTCATATCTAACCAGGAGCTCAATCGGCACTCGCAAAGTGCTTCCCCGTGCAGGAGAGCAGGAGAGCGGGGAAGCGCTTTGCAAGTGCCGGTTGAGTTCCTGGTTAGATAAGCTGAGTAAGTGTGAACAACTTAAGATCACTTGTTACAAAGTGGGGCTTTATTTTTAAATAGATACATATAATTAGTTAGGCCTACCAGGGTTCGATTTTGGCATTTTGAACTAAAGGGGTTGGACATTGCAGGCAGTGCCGCACCCAGAAAATCGAATCATGAGGCCTACGTATTCTCATCAACTGTAACATCCTTTGGCAAATAGTTACCTAACCAAGAAATGACCCTTGGAGCATGTGAATGAATCCTGTCTGGTCATAAAGTTGACTTACCATGCATGGTAAGGACTATCCCTAACCAAGCAATATTTACTTGTACATTTAATAAAAATTTACTAAAAAGCTTAATTTAAATGCTCTGTTTTTTCAAATACGCTCGTATATACAATTAATAATGCTTTTTATGTAATTAATAACATTTTTGTGTTATTATTCCATGGATTTGAAATCTTCAGTTTACATTTTAGTTGAACATGGTATACCTCACAAATAGAAGCATTTCGGGGGTTCCAAGCAACAGTATGCAAAACAGTTTTAGAATATGTCACTTAGGCAAATTATTGCCTCACAGGCACTCCTTGTATCATTCCAAACCGAATCACTTTCTGATTTTTGCATATGTCCAAAATGACAAAATGATTTCCATTTTGAATTGGAATCATTGCAAAAAGATGAAAATGTCGCATCCCCAGGCCCTTGCAAATGACAGCTTAAATATGTTGAAAAGCAAACGGTTGGATTACATTGCTATACAAAATAAAACGTGAAAGGAATAAGATGACGTTAACAGGATCAATTAATGATATTTATGTAGGTGTCAAGAGATGCCCATCTTACGATCACAAGCGCTTGTTAATTACGTGCCAAAGACAATTTAAGCGATTAATCAGCTCAAATCTTGATTAACCATGTAATGCAGGAAAGAATAATGGGCCATAGGTTTATATACGAAAAATACTATAGGCTATGAATCAGTTTTTTGTTCCCAAGTTTAATGGATTTACTTTCAATTTAAATTAATCAGGATTTCATATTATGTTAATTTATACCATTGCCCTGGCACATTTTATGAGTGTATTAAGAGAAGTGACATTTTTCTTCCTTAATGAAGTTTCAAATCTGAAAATATCGTGAATGTAATTAAGAGGATTTGAGAAAAATAATTAAGATTTTTTTTATTGACATATCGATGGCTTAATTCAGAAATGGCGAATAAGTCATTTTGTCAAAAAGAGATCCTGGAAGTGTCCCTAATGAACCTAAAGTTACAGAAATTAATTTAACCAATAATTGTTAAAGTTACAGAAGTGAACAGTAGGCCTAGCGAATATTCAACAAGGTATCATTCCTAAAAGTTGCAAGTACCTGTAGTGAATAGTACAATTCGTTAGTTTACCTTTTAAAATATTTTAGAGACCTGCATTTTTATTAAAATACAAGTAGCGAACGTGACAATTTTCGCTCATTTTTTTGGCATTTTTTTTTATTCAATAGGCAAACTAATGGATGTGCAAATGCACTACTTCAAATGACTTAATTAACTAATTTAATTATTTAACAATAAATAGGACATTCCCTATAAAAAAATTAATATATTGTTTTATCTGTTCACCAAATTTCAGCCTTTTAATATTGTTTATTTCCAAGTTATACCATTTTTTTCCATAAAAACACTATTATCTCTAAAGCATTTTTTTTCTTATTCGTTACTTTTGAATTAAGCCATCGAGTCAATAGGCGTATTTTGGCGTTATGATCTGGTAACCATTCGGCATTGTCTAGCGGTAGCATCTGTTTTTTGTGTGCAGGCTCACAGTGCAAGGTAACAAAAAAGGTTACCGACTCGTTATCTACAAAAATAGGTAGAGTACCAAATGATATTACAGAAAACCACAGAGAACAGAACGTTCGCGTTTTCGCGATAACCTATGATAGTCCATGGTCCCACCCGGTTACTCTATACTGGTTTGAGAGGAAATTTTTCTCTAAAATGTTATCTCAGGTAAACTATTTGACAAGTTTTAAACCTTGTTTTCAGACTAGGACTCTTATATATCAATAAATTATAACCTTGATAAATTATATGCAAGAAAGCAGTAATTAATACTGTATTGACCAAATGTTTTGTCCCAGTTTTAACATATTTCTTTGAGCAGATAATACCTATTCATTTTTCAAATATAATTAACTGCAGGTTAATGTGTTTTGGCAGTGCAGGTCATACTAGTAAAAGGGAATAGGTATTGTTCAGACATTAAACCAGTTGGCTATTTTGTGGGAATTGAATGAGAAAACTGGAATGTCCGATGAATGTGAAATATTCTGAACATCAAGAGGTCACTATGTACGACACTGCATTAGGCAAATGAATTGAAGGGGAGGGGGGGGGGGACAAAATGCAGGAAATAATTAAATTTTGAGGAACATTTATTATCCATCCATATTTATAAACTACAATAGGGTGCCAAATTCATCATTGTAATTTATTGCAATTTTTATCCAATTCCAATGATAAATTCACGCAAAAATGCTTTCAAAAATAATGACATTCATGCATGGACTCATGCTTTCTGTAATTAATCTATAAAGGGAAGATATTTTTCACTTTTTAAATGATGGCTAATTTTTACAGTTTTTGTTATTATTTTGTAACAAATTTATTTGCAAATAATAGGCTATAATTTTCTTAAACATTTATTACATTTTTCTTATAATTTTAGTTGGATTTCGGTATGGGACTTAGGGCCAGTTTCTCCAACAACAATTAAGTTTTAATGCTGGATTATCATGATCATGAGACTGATTTTGGCCATTGAAAATTCAGGAATGTAAAGATAATCTAAGATTAACGTTAATTAAATTTTAATTATTGTTGGAGAAACTGGCCATTTTATTGACACATGTAAATCGGCTGATGGCTAACAGCTAAATCGGATTTTAATGTAGGAGTAATATAGTCCAATAATATTGTTATTATGGCATTTGCAAACTGGCTGATGACTAAAAGCCAATGCCATTATAGCATTTGTAAAGCGGCTGATGGTTAACGACTAATTTGGATTTATAATGTTCGACTAATATAGTCTAAGAGTACTGCCATTGTACCATTTGTAAAGTGGCTAACGGCTAACAGTGGGCCCAAAAAACTTGGAATCATGCCACTATAGCATCTGTAAAGCAGCTGATCTAGCTATTTTCTTGAAGTTCAAATTAGACTTAGGCATGATTCAGAATAAGTATAAGTCCATTTTAGAATGTGTTAAGCGACTGATGGCTATGTAACGGCTGTCAGCTAACGGCTTCAAACCTATTCAATGTTTCAAAAGTCTATTTATAGGGACTCTTTTACAGCCGATTTGTAGCGCCAAGAACGTTATTCAATGGGGAACTTCTATTATTCATCAACATTAAGATTTCATCACAAAATCACACTAAGTGAATTGTTGCCATTAATTATTTATGGCCTTTTGTTTCGCGGATTTGCGCATGCGCATATTTCATGCACAGTGAGCAGTAAGTGCTGAATGTACCTTGTAATTGAATGTTTGAAAGAGACTATATGTTATCGTCTATAGGAAATATAATCAGCTGATGCAATTTTCATCATCATCCTCGTAAGCCTAAATTGCATTAGAATTTCTGGTTAGTTGTTTTCAAAAAAAGGGACACAAAGGCCCCAACGTTGACATGATAAATAGACATTGGATGTTGTTACTATGGCATTCAACTTTTCTGGTTTCTGAAATGAGTAAAACATCGAGTTGCACTAACAGCATTAAGTCCAACCCTGCACCACTAACAAATTCGATTTGCTATTGAGGAAATATGAATTGTACACTGAAATAGATACATAGTTTTGTGAATAGTTTCTATGGAAAGTTTGTGCATCACTACACAAGAGTCACATTGTGAATTTATAATTCGACTCTGAAATGCGTGAAGGGTTGTTAATGGGAAAATGTAACTAAGCAGAAGTTGTGAGAGTAAAACCATGCAATATATACGGAGTTTAGCTTTATGTCTAGTCGTTTTTTTTATCTTTGTATTAGTTTATTTTTATAAATTCTTAGTTAGTAAATCTAATTAATTTCTACGTACTTTTTGGCTATACTGTCATGGCTGCCAGTTGTTGAAGTCCACTCAATGGAGCGTCGTCGTAAAGTTCTATTGGTAACTTTTTTACTTTAGAATTCAATTCAATTTCAATTCAACTCAGTACTAGTACAATCAGCATGCATTATGCCATTTGCTAGGGGGTTATTCCACTATCAGGAGACTCCCATGTCATACAATGGTGACTTAAACATCATTGTTAAATTGAATTCCTAACAATTTTGAACTATTTTTAGGAAATTACGGTATTCCATTTTCTTATAGAACGTATAACAGGGTTCCCACTCACCTGGAAAGTCAGGGACTTTGTCCTGTAATTTAAATTTGGTTTCTGGTATCTTTAAGCCTAATACTAACGCTAGAGGTATAGTTGCGGCCAGCTTATAGAACCAGCTGCTCTACCGGGTCTCGCAAAGCGCTTCCCCGCTCTCCTGCTGTCCTACGCGGGGAAGCGCTTTGCAAAACCGGGCAGAGCAGCTGGTTCTATAAGCTGGCCGCAACTATAGGCATGTTCACTCTAATCCTCTGAAGGAAATTCGTGCTAAAACGGATGCTTATTATTGGTCCTTTTTCTTACGT